>APFE031172499.1:0-14429 GCA_000404065.3 Pinus taeda | reverse complement strand
ACTTGCCAACTACACCTTTCCGAGGGTTACAAGGCAACTTGATGGAGCATCTACTGACAAGCTTGATTATTTTGTTATCTTTATGTAATGTAATCATTAAGGGGGGATGTTGGAGTTAATGCTCACATTCCACATTTAAGGAGTTGGTTTATGATGGTTGAGAAATTCTCTCAACCTCTCTATCTAAATTAGGAATAAGTTGGATCTCAAAAACTCTATTTAATAGAGTGATCCCAATGTAATCTGCGTGTGAGTGTCTTTTGCACATACACCATTTGTGCATTTAGTTGTTTTTATCATTAGCTTGCTTTAGAGACTGGAACTTGAGTTGTTTCAAGTTTTGTTTCTTTCTACAAAATTAACCAGTAAAATGAGGTTTTATAGGTTTTATAATTTGATAATAAGTAATGCTAAGTAATTTTTTAGCTTTATTATTTTGTATAGAAAATTGAAATAATGTTCTAGGGTTTTATTATAAAAAACAGACGAAATTTAAAAAAAATGCATAGTTACTGGACGTAGCAGGTGACTATGCAGGGTCAACTTTGGTCAACGAATCAATCGGAGCTCGCTAAGTGTTAGATTGTTATTGGTTGATGAGAGGTGATGACGTGACATATTGTAATTGGTTAATGGTGGTCCAATGAGGAGGGGACAAGTGGCAAGCCTAGAGGCCACCACGTGTCCCTCCCCCAAAGGACCGGGCTCGACATAGTGGCAAAATTGTCATTGAGGCACTGGGGTTCAACCCCACGACCTCCCCTCCGCGACCAAGACTTTCTACCACCTTCGTTATCGCATTTTTCTTACCCTTATAGTTCTCCATATCTATTTGAACTTTAATGTTTTTGGAGTGGGTAGTTAGGAGGGCCAGACAGTGGGCTAGCCCTCCCCATGTGAACACCAATCAATATAGTGGTTACAGTTACCGCAACCTCTGGCATCTCCAATACTGTGACGGTTAATGCCATGTGAACACCACATAAAAACGTAGTATTCATGGTTTATTCAAATGACGTCTCTAAGAAACCCAAACTGTTAACATTAATGTTTGGCATGTGAATTCTCCATATAAATTTTGCATTTTATTATAACGACGGACAGTGCTATAAGCCATGAATGTTGACATTAAACGCGTCATGTGTCTAGTCCCTCCAAACGATTGGGGTAACGGTTAATAAAATTGTGATTAGTGCAATAACTTTCAATTAATCGCGCTTATCTTAATTAATCTCCAAATTAAATCTAATTAACCAACAGTTTAAATGGGTGGCAATTTTGGCGGAACCACTAAATCTAACTTTTTCTCCAAATATAGTGAGCTTAACTGGAGTTCCTCCAATTTTGGAGGAGGATTTCTAGGGAAAAACTGTTTGAATCATAACTGGAGCATTTTTCGACCAAATTGAGCTTAGGAAAAAGTGTTCCTAGATAATTTCGATATCCTAAACACATTGGAATAGATTTTAGGAGCAACAGAACTTTGTAAACAACAATTTTTTTTCCATATTGAGCTAATATAGAGGCCCAAGCCATGGAAGCTCGACAAAGGAGATGTAGCCCACGACTGTGTTAAGTGCTCTTGTTGATGGTTTGTTGTACTTTGAATGGATATTGTTCAATACGTGTTTTTTATGCTATTTTGTTCATGTCTTTCACTTAAAACTTGATAAAAAAATTACCTATTTACAATCACAAACACCAGAAGAGATCCATGCACATGAAGCAATGGACAAATATTTGTTTATAAATCTATAATTGAAATTAGCACATCAAAGCTAACATTCAATAATATATCAAGGGTCCACTTGATGTTGAGGCTGACCTATCCAATTGTACATGTTCTTAGGGCCGACCTATTCCAATATACATGAGTGGATAAAATAATTCAAAAATCAATTTTTTTCTTATCCAAATAGGGTGATCTTTAGGTCTTTTTTGGTCCTCCCAAAAAGAAGAATTTAATGCAATCATCATCTTGATCATCAGAGCTGTCGAAGGTGGAATTTGACCCTAGTTGTAAAAATTAATACTAGACATGTTGAGTTCATCTTCTATTATTTAATATATACCTGCATCTTCTATTTGATTTTGAAATTTTTTAGTAACACATTAAAGTGTGAAATTTTAGCCCCATTCCTCTTGTATATTGATAGGAAATGGTGTATTTCTTGGGATCGATCTCTTAAAATGTCTCCTTGTTTCTAACACTTCTTCTCTAGAAATTGTTGTTTCTTATTGTAGTAATGAAGGTTTCCCAAATAGCAGGGAGACCTCTAAGAGTCACAACTACCAGTTCCTTGTTCGGAACATTTCCTACAACTCTCTGCAATTGATCTCTAAGGCGAGATATCCTCATAATGTAGGATCAAACAACTTCTCCTTTGTTCATCTTGGTTTCCTTGAGTTGATATTTTAAGGTGATGATCTCATTCAAATTATTGATCTCATACATGTCGGCTATCTTTTCGTACATGTCTTTAGAATTTCTTAAATTCTCAACATATGCAAGTAAACGATCTTGTAAACCATGAACTATAATTTTCTTTGCTTTGGACTCACCTTTCTTGTACCTATTTTTGACGGAAGCAGAAACATTTTTGGGAGGCTCGAGCATCCTTCCTTGAATATATTCTAGCACGTCATTATTTTCAACTATGATCTCCAAACTAAATTTCCATGCAACAAAGTTTGATGTCTCACCCACCTTTTCAAGCTCCTTGAAGGTAGAGGAAGACATCTTGACTTTGGCTAGGAAATATTCTTTCCAATAAACCTTGCTTCAATGCTTCTCTTCTTTTGGGTTTGTCCTTCACCTTGGCTCTGATACCATGTTAATTTTTCAGATTGTTCTATGTTGTATCGATTACTTTAGCCCACTTCACTTCTCCATTTAAAAATGCATCCAATTATTAGAAATGTAACCAACCATAAACTGTAACTGAAGATAGAACAATATATGTAGTGACAAAGAAGACAACAATATAGCCATAAGAGACAACAGATTGGTCCATGACAAGGGAAAAACCCCACAAGGGGGAAACCCTTTCAAATATTCTTCTTTATTATATCGTCATAAAAAAAATTCAACAAAGAGTACATTGAGCCCAATACATACACTTGCAGCATATATTTATAGAATAGAAGTAGACTGTAGAACTATAGAGTAGTAGAGGGACACCCTTTAACCATTAGACTACTGAAGCCAACAGAAGGAAATTATCAAACCCTAGATCAAAACCCTGGAGGCTCCCTTAGCTACTATATGCAAGCATCTGTATTTGACTAGGACATTCCCTGGAAGACTGGATGCATGGGTTCGGAGATTAACACACTCATAATCTCTCCAAACCACTAATCGCTCCCTTCCATCTATTGTGCGAGCGACTGTGACTACCCAGAAACAGCGTTGACCACTCTGTGCATGTGTTAAGGGACCAACACCATCTGATATACTTCAGACACCCTGGACACTCCCTTTAGGATTTTTTGTGAGCCTCAGAGACTTCCTAGATGCTCCCTTAGCAACTGTATGCGTGTGTACGGGAACCAAACTCCTCGATCTACTTCAAAAACACTGGACAATGTCTTCAAGCTTCTGTGTGAGCGTTTACGACTTCCTAGACGCTCCCTTAGCCACTATGTGCATGCATCCGAGGATGAAAAATCTCAGTTATGTGCATGCAACCGAGAAACAAAAACTCTAGATCCATGCGAGCTTCACCCTTGTAATTTCAGACCCTTGAACAAACTTCCTCCATCAAACTTGTGTGAACCAAGAAAATAGAAAAGAGTAGAAGATCGCATGATCAACGTTCCCAAATGAGCTTCATATCTCTTATATTTATAGGCTTCCATGAGGGTCCACTTGATGTTGAGGCCGACCTATCCAATTGTACATGTGCTTAGGGCCGACCTATTCCAATATACATGAGTAGATAAAATAAATCACAAATCATCTTCTTCCTGCCAAAATAGGGTGGTCTTTAGGTCGATTTTGGTCCTCTCGAAAAGGGGAATTTAATTTAATCACCATCTCGGTCATCAGAGCTGTCGAAGGTGGAATTTGACCCTAGTTGCAAAAATTAATACTAGACATGTTGAGTTCATCTTCTATTATTTTTTATTATATACCTGCATCTTCTATTTGATTTTGAATTTTTTCAGTAACCCATTAAAGTGTTTAGTTTTAGCCCCATTCCTCTTGTATATCAATAGGAAATGGTGTATTTCTTCAGATTGATCTCTTAAAATGTCTCCTTGTTTCTAACACTTATTGGTTGGAAGTCTTATGTAGTTGACAACAACAAGGCCTGATATAATGTTTGTTATAAGTTTAATTTCCAGATTCATGGAGTCTCCAAAGAATACCCATTAGCTAGTTGGAAAAATGATTTTAAGATATGTTGTTGGAACAATAAATTATGGTATCCTATACACATATGATTTAGATTTTAAACTAACAGGATATACAGATAGTGATTTTCCAGGCAATATTTATGATAAGAAGAGCACATCTGGGTATGTGTTCAATTTTGGTTCAAGTGCAGTTTCATGGGCATTAGTGAAGAAATCCATTGTGTCTCTATCATTAGTTGAAGCAGAGGATGTTGCAGCGACAACAACAACATGCCAAAGTATGTGGGTGAGAACAATTTTGAACGAGTTATTACATGAATAAAAAGAACCAACCCAATGTTTTTGTGACAACAAATCTACGATTGCATTATCATGAATTAATGTTTTCCATAAGAAGAGTAAACATATTGATACAAGATATCACTTCATTCGAGAATTAGTAAGCAATAATGAAATATGTATGGAATTTTTTAGATTTGAAGACTAGTTTGTAGATATATTTACAAAACCCTTGGGTAAAGAATTGTTTGAAACTCACAAGGAAAACATAGGAGTATGTATGGTGTAGCGACATTTTGATGAAATACAATTTTTTTTTGTTTTTGTTTTTGGTGAAATAATTAAGGGGGAGAATCTAAGAGTAATTATTCCACTGTGTGTCATCTTCCACCATCATCACCTCCCCACACATCGCCACAACTCTTCAATTTCCAACAGTTACCACCACCTGCTATCACACTGCCTCAGCCTCTCAAATTTGAAAGGCCAACATCTTTTGGAAAACTAATTGTTTAACTGATGTAACCAACTCTACCTTTTCTATAAATAGAAATGATTAGCCAGAGGTGGATATCATCCCACTCGTCTTTCGTATTTGCATGTGCAGATAGCAACTTGGCTTTCGTATTTGCATGAGTAGATAGCAACTATAGTTGCAGTTTCTATTTCGTGTGTGTTTAGTTTCTTTCAAATTTCCCATTTTTATCATGAAACTCGAGAAATTATGATAAGAAATAAATGTTTTGGACTCTAAGATAAATACAATATGGAAAATATGAAGGATGGAAATTTTTGTTAGAATGTAAACACATTAGCTAATCCCCTAATATGTAATTTGTAAAATGTTTGGTGATTTTTTTATAATGATTTTATATAGTCCCCTATAAAATTTTGGTAGTTTTTGAGGTAAAATAGTTTTATCCTACACAATTTGGCTAATTGTTTTAACAAAAACTGAAAAATCATTTTCCTTTTGCAAAAGGATAGAAAATTATCCCATCTGCAAAATTTAAACCCTACAAAATTTCCTCAAATATAAATCCTTAAAATTTTCCAAATCATCATAAAAAGTATAATAAAGTGATTTCATACTTACTCTAACTATCATATAACTCAACCATTTTTCAATAAAAAAATAGAAACACCACATATATTATTCTGACAACCAAAATTAATTTTAATTCAATTTTTATTATAATCATTTTACATTTATTATACATACTCCAAAATAATTACACATCTAATATTTAAATTCTTTATAACATCTAATTCAAAATTATTAATAAAATAATTCATTAAAACTAATTTATGAAGTAATGTAGAAAGAGGAAAAGAATATAAATTAATCGGTTACATATATTCCTGTATAACCAAAAAGAATATATAAAAAATTGGAGTTGTTTTTAGTGCAATTTTTTGGACTTTCCAGTTCCGTGGAAAAATTTGAGGTGAAATCTTGATTAGTGTTATTTAAACTAGTTTTTTAACTGTATATATGAATTCATCACCTAGGAAAACCTTTGAGACACTAAAGATAACTCCTAAAAGATTTATGAGAATCAAATAAACAAACGTTTTACGAGAACTACTATTTTCTTTTGAATCTTAAAATTATTTATTATAATTAAAATTTAATTTAAAATATTTAAATACACAATTTTAAATTATTTATTTATAATTAAAATTTAATTTAATTTGCGTTGGCCACCAGCTGAGTTCCTAGATTATGGCTGCTGATTCCAGAGATGGCCATCGTGTTGACAGAGGCAATGTTGAGTTGGAAGTGCACAAAGCCTTTGGGGAACACGAACACGTCTCCCTTCTCAAGCTTTGTGGCGATCAATGTGTTGTTAGTGGTGATGAAACCAACTGAGAGAGTACCCTTGATGACCACCAAGATTTCGGTGGCCCGCGGATGTATGTGAGGGGGAACGAGGCGAAGAGGAGTAGCGAAATCAATCCGAACCATGGAGATTCCTAAGGTGTTCAGGCTTGGTAGCTCCATGACAGAGGCTGGCGTTATGTTAAATCCCAACATGTTATTTGTATCTCCCGTTTTATCTAGGCCCCTCAACTTGAAGTCATATGTTGTAACCATGGCTGCATCCTTGCATGGGAATCCGTTCACAATAACTGCATCATAACAATAAAAATACTATTTGTTAGACTAGAGAATACATAACACACAATGGATTTATACTCAGAGGCTTAGACAACAATAGCAGAGAATAATTCACAAAGGCAGACAAATGGAGAAACAACAAGATTACTTAATCAGAAACAACAGAATAGATAAAAAAGCCACTAGAGAATAGAAATCACTTTGCATTACATAACAGGCTTGGGCCTTGGCTTGCTTTCCTTGGCTAGAGAAATTACAAATTTATAGAGGGAGAAGAAGGATCTAGAATCCTGTATGCGATTCAGATGGAGATCTGGAATGATCTAGAAATCACTGGCGGTGTAGGAGGATCTAGAATCCTAGAGATCTAGAAAAATATAATCTAGAAGGATCTAGAATACTGCGTGAATTTGGCTTCACACTTAACATTATCCTACTTGAATCCAAATAAGAGTCATCAAGTCACACCGCGTCCTACCATGCCTATACATAACTCATGTTTATTTCGTGGTAGAATCTTAGAGAGTATATCAGCAGGGTTCTTATCTGTATGGATCTTTTCCAAGGATAACTATTCTTCCTCCAACACATGCTGGATCTAATGGTACCTTAAGTCAATTTGCTTGTTTTTTGAATGAAATGTTGGGTTTTTCGCCAAGAGAATGGCACTCTGACTATCACAATATAACACATACTTGTCCTACTTTATTCCTATCTCTCCTAGGAATTGCTGCATGCACAACATCTCTTTACAAGCCTCTGTTGCAGCTATGTACTCTGCTTCTGTTCTAGAGAGGGCTACTATTCTTTGTAGCCTTGACATCCAAGACATTGCTGCACCTACAAATGTATACAAATAACTTGTAGTGGACTTTCTGGTATCCATATCTCCAGCCATATCTGCATTTGTAAATCCTTCAAGCATAGTCTTATTATGACCAAAACATAAACAATAATGACTAGTACCCTTGAGATACCTCAAAATCCATTTTACTGCTTGCCAATGTTGTTTGCCTAGATTCGTAAGGAACCTGCTCACTACTCCCATTGAATATGCAATGTCTGGTCGTGTGCATACCATGGCATACATTAAACTACCAACTACTGAAGCATAAGGAATTCTTCTCATCTCTTCTTTCTCTTTGTCATTACTAGGACATAATTCAGTACTCAGCTTGAAGTGGGTTGCAAGGGGTGTACCAACTGGCTTGGAATCGTTCATATTAAACTTGTCAAGCTTATTTTCTTGTGACAACCACAACCTTTTGTTTTTTCTGTCACGCATAATCCGCATGCCCAATATCTATTGTGCTAGTCCCAAATCCTTCATTGCAAATTTGCTACCCAAATCTTTCTTCAACCTATTGATCTTATTCTTATCATGCCCAACAATCAACATGTCATCCACATATAACAATAGTATGATATACTTTCCTTGATCATACCTCTTAATATAGACACAATGGTCAGCTTCCAACCTCTGAAAACCATGTTCCAACATGAATGAATCAAATTTCTTGTACCATTGTCGAGGTGCTTGTTTCAACCCATAGAGACTCTTCTTCAACCTACAAACAAGGCCTTCTTTGCCTTTTTCTATGAAGCCTTCTGGTTGCTCCATATAAATTTCTTCCTCCAATTCACCATGAAGGAAAGCAATTTTTACATCTAACTGTTCACATTCTAGGTCTAAAGCAGCAACTAGACCAAGAATGACTCTAATGGATGACATTTTAACAACAGGTGAAAAAATTTCAATGAAGTCAATACCTTCTTTTTAGGCAAAACCTTTCACCACCAGTCTTGCTTTATGCCTCTCCTTCTTTTCGTCACCTTCATGCTTAATCCTGTAAACCCATTTGTTTTGTAGAGCCTTTCTACCTTTTGGGAGGTTTACCAACTCCCAAGTTTTATTTTCCTGCAAAGAGTTCATATCTTCTTCCATTCTTTATTGTGCTTGACTTTACAAGCTTCTTGAAAACAATTAGGTTCACCTTCATCAGTCAACAAAATATAGTTTGAATGAGGATACCTTTGTGAAGGCTAATGAGGCCTAGAAGATCTGTGAAAAAACTGTGGTGGTGCATTATTAGGTTGAATCTCCTGTAAAGGTTCCTGCAAGATTCCTTCTTCTTGTTGTTCATCATTTTCCACTTTTTGTTCTTCATGCTCCTAAATTTTCTGTTCATTTTCTTGTATTGGTGTATATTTTCCTACTGCTCTTCAAACCTTTCAATAACCTTGTTGACCTCCAACTCATCTACAGTCCTCTTGAACATTTCTGACTCATTAAATATAACATCCCTGCTTCTAATAATTTTATGTTTGACTGGATCGCATAGATGATAACCAAGATCTTCATTTGCATATCCCAAAAAAATGCATTTCATAGATTTATCATCTAGCTTAGTTCTATTTTCTTTGGGAATATGTATGAATGCTTCACATCCAAAGATTTTCAAGTGATAATAATTCAAATTCTTACCAGTCCAAACTTCTTCAAGGATACCGCTATCCAAGGCTGTAGTTGGAGATCTATTTATGTGGTAGCAAGCGGTCCTGACTGCTTCAACCCAAAAATTCTTCTCCAAACCGGAATGGGATAACATACTTCGCGCCTTTTCCATAATGGTGTGATTCATCCTTTCTGCGACACCATTTTGTTGAGGAGTACCAGGCACAATCTTCTCAGTTTTTATGCCAAACCTGTTACAATATTCCTTAAATTCATTTGAGCAATATTCTCCACCATTATTTGTTCTTAAACACTTCAACAATTTGTTAGTCTCTCTTTTAACAACAACATGGAATTTTTGAAATATTCCAAACACTTCACTTTTATTTTTCATAGGATATGCCGAAACTTTCCTGGATGCATCATCTATAAATGTTACAAAATATGATGCTCCTCCTAATGATTTGATGTTAATAGGCCCAAACAAATCCGAGTGTACCGATTCTAACACATTTTTCTTTCTGTCATGGCCACCTCTAAGGAATGAAACCCTTCTTTGTCTACCATATATACAATTCTCACAAAGATCAAGATTGTAGGATTTCAAACCTGGCAATAAATTTTTACCAATAATGATTTTTAAGCCCTTCTCGCTCATGTGACACAAACGCTTATGCCACAGATCTGTTGAATTTCCTTCTTTTGTGACAGCAACCAAATCTGATTTTCCTATCAGTGTCTTCAATGTGTATAATGTTCCTGTCTTGGGTCTTTTGGCCACGACCAATGCATCTTTGCTAATTTTCCAACTTCCTTTCCAAAGCTTGTTGAATAGCCTTCATCATCCAGTCGTCCCATAGAGATTAAACTCATGCGCATTTCTGGTACATGCCTGACCTGTTTCAATAATATATCTTGTCCATCTTTCATCTTGATCTAGACATCTCCCACTCCAGCAATACTGCAAAAATGATTATTCCCCAAATGCACTCTACCATAATCACAAGGATTATATGAAACAAAACTATCTTTGCATGGGGTTACATGGTGAGATGCCCCAGAGTCAAGGATCCAATCAAAGCCACTGGTATATGTATATACACATGCATCCTCTACTGAAACAGTAAACAACACATCACCAGTTGTGGCTACAGCAGTAGTCTCACCTTCATTTGTGCTAGATGACTTGTGATTTGTACTAGATGATCTCTGATCCTTTTGTCCTTTCTTCCAAAATCGACATTCTTTCTTCATGTGCCCGAGTTTTCCATAATGAAAGCAGATGATCCTTCCTCTCCTTGATTTTCATCGACCTCTCGATCTTGATCGCCCTTGCCGGCCTCGATCCATTCTCCTACCATGATTAGCTAGAGCTAGAGCCTCTCCTCCTTGGTTTTCCACTCCTCATTCATTCAACTACTGCTGACATCATCAAACTTCAGGGTCCCTGTAGTTGTTTAAGTGCTCATAGCTACAATTAAATTTTCCCAGCTGTCTGGCATAGAACACATTAGAAAAATAGCTCTAATTTCATCATCTAAAATGATTTTAACAGAGGCAAGTTGATTAGTAATAATATTAAATGCATTCAAGTGCTCAGCAACTGAAGCACCCTCCTTCATTTTGAGATTATAAAGCTTCTTCATCAAGAACACTTTGTTTGATGTTGTGTTCTTCTCATATAGATCATGGAGCTTCTTCCATAATCCTTCAGCTGTCTTTTCTCCAGACACATTGAAATAAACATTCTTTGCTAAATATTGGTGGATTGTTGCAATCACCTTTCTATCTAACTTATTCCACTCTTCATTTGTCATCGATGAGGGTTTCTTTGTTGTGCCCTCAATCGACAAGTACTGATCCTTTAAAATCAATATATCCTCCATCTATGATTTCCATAGGGCAAAATTAGCCCCTCTCAACTTCTCCATATCTGTAAGTGTTGTCTCCATTTTAAATCAAATTCACACCCCAAAACAGAAAAACTCCACTTAAAAATAAAACTTTAATTATTACTCTTTAAAATTTAGTAATAATGACCTTCCTCCTTTTAAAATACCCTTTTCAAAATTCCTGCTCCTTTTTAAAATATAGTTTTCAAAATTCCAACATATAATTATATATGTTTCATAATAAATATAAAAGCATATATAATGTTTTAACCTTTTCACATTTCACACATACATATGTTGGTTTGAGAAAAAAAACTTGATGTATATGTGCAAGTTTGATGTAAAAAAAACTTACGAACAATTTCAACTCCAATATCCATGGATCTCCACTTTTCAAACTCCAGCAACACGTTTCAACATAGGTCCATGACCTTGTTTTTCTTGCAGCCACTGTCTTTTAGTTCCAACATTCATCAGCTATTTCCTGGAAAGATGCTTCAACAACTCCAGGGGTAGCAACCAATGTTTTAACGTATGCTGCCAGAGCAAGGCGATGGCACTAAGTGACTTGCATGGTGGATATTTGAACCTAGCTCCGATACCAGTTGTTAGACCAGAGCATTAACACACAATGGATATATACTCAGAGACTTAGACAACAATAGCAGAGAATAATTCAGAGAGAGAGACAAATGGAGAAACAACAAGATTACTTAGTGAGAAACAATGGAATAGATAAAACAATCATTGGAGAACATTAATCACTTTGCATTACATAACAGGCTTGGGCCTTAGCTTGCTTTCCTTGGCCAGAGAAATTACAAATTTATAGAGGGAAAAGAAGGATCTAGAATCCTGTATGTGATTCAGATGGGGATCTGGAATGATCTAGAAACCACTGGTGGTGTAGGAGGATCTAGAATCCTGGAGATGTAGAAAAATATAATCTAGAAGGATCTAGAATACTGCATGAATTTGGCTTCACACTTAACACTATTCGCGTATTACAAGATCACCTATGTGCACAATAACAATACTATTCGCGTATGACAAGATCACTAGTACTGCAAGGGCTAACGCCAGAAAGGATTCCATGCCTGCAACTCTTTTCTTTTCTTTTCTTCCTTACAATAATTCGATGATTCCTTTGCTCTGCTTAAATGATAGATTGTTGTATGAAGAATGAATTTTTGAACATTCTTCTTTTTCCTTTTATAACGTAGAGGCCCTATGCCATTTCCGATTTTTAATACAAGTCTCCCCAACCAAGCCAAGAGTGTAGGTTTTAACCCCGTACAGAAATTACCCACATACGAATTCTAAATCATAGGAAAAATAAAAATGCGAGAGGATAACACATAAAACACATGCACAGAGATTTTCCCCTGGATCCCAAATCGGGACTACGAACTTGCTTTTTCATTATGTTCCTTTCAATGTTACAATACATATTTATACATGTTGAAGCATCCATTACCATGGACCGAAAACCATCACGTCCAAAACCATGGAACGAAAACCATAGGTAGGTTCGTCCAACCTAATATAGGGTCCAAAAAAAAAATTCCCAGGGTGCTGCCCTAGACCCCGTAGAGGGGGGCTACCTGCCCCCCTCAAACCCCCCTGTGACCCCCCCACTACGCAACGAAGGGGGGTCTCTGCCCCCCTCTAACCCCCCGATTCACTACATAGGTTAGTCGTGGAAAGAATATAACACAACCCAACAATCTCCCACTTGTTGTTTTCTTTCCACAAGGGGCCACAGGAGAGCTTAGTCATTTTTTCAACCCTGAAATGCCCATTGTTTCTCTACACCAAGAGAACTTCTCAGAGCTCACAGATTTTGTCAATGCATCTGCAGTATTCTTCAAAGTGTCCACCTTTACCAGCAACACCTTTTTGTCTTCTATCATATCCCTCACAAAGTGATACTGAACAGCAATGTGCTTTGTCTTTGAATGATAAGCAGGGTTCTTTGCCAAGAAAATTGCACTTTGGCTGTCACAGTCTATCCTTATAGCTCCCTGTACTAACCCCATACTTGAACACAATCTCTGCACCCAAACTGCTTCCTTGCTTGCATGAGTGGCTGCCATGTATTCTGCCTCTGTAGTTGATAGTGCCACTACAGATTGTTTCTTACTCATCCAACTGACTGCACCTCCAAATAGGTTAAACACATACCCACTTGTAGATCTTCTTTGATCCAGATCTCCAGACCAGTCTGCATCAACAAGGCCATGAATATCCAACACTCTGTCCAATCCTGGTCTTCCTTGGTAGCACAAACCATAATCACTAGTGCCATTCAAATACCTGAAAACCCGCTTCACTGTTGTACAGTGCTCCTTCCCTGGTTTTGACATAAACCTTCTCAATACTCCCACTGCATGTGCAATGTTTGGTCAAGTACAGACCATTGCATACATCAAGCTACCAACTGCACTTGCATATGGAACACAGGACATGTTCTCTTCCACTTCTTGTGTCTTGGCACATTGTTCAGCAGATAACCTCACACCTACATGAATAGGAACATTCACCAGTTTACTATCCTGCATATTAAACCTCTGCAGTATTGTCTCGACATACTTCCTCTGGTTTAACCCAAGCTTCCTCTTTTCCCGATCTCTTTTAATTTCCATGCCCAAAATATAGTTTGCAGCACCGAGATCTTTCATGTCGAATTTGGAGGACAATTGGGTCTTCAAATCCTGGATAATTTCTTTGTCATTTCCAACCAACAACATATCATCCACATATAAGACCAGATAAATAACACGGTCACCAATTCATTTAAAATACACACAATGATCTGCTTTGCTTCTGGTGAAGCCAAGTACCCATATAAATGTATCAAATTTCTGATACCACATCCTTGGTGACTGTTTTAACCCGTACAGAGACTTCTTTAACTTGCATACCAGTTCTTTCTTACCCTTTACCGCAAAGCCTTCAGGTTACTTCATGTAGATTTCCTCTTCCAAATCCCCATGAAGAAATGCTATCTTGACATCCATCTGTTCTATCTCAAAATCAAAAGCAGCAACAACAGATAAAAGTAATATCATAGAAGTTACCTTGGCAACAGGAGAAAAAATATCACCAAAATCAATTCTCGGCACCTGGGAATAACCTTTTGCTACCAACCGAGCTTTGCATTTCTCCACCTTCCCTTCTACATTTGTCTTCTTCTTGAACACCCATTTGCTGCCAATGGGTTTCCTCCCAGCCGGCAACTCCACCAGATCCCAAGACTCATTTTTGTGCAAAGATGCCATTTCATCAACCATGGCCTCTTTCTAGAGTTTTCCATCCTCTG
>APFE031172496.1:0-10776 GCA_000404065.3 Pinus taeda | reverse complement strand
TTTACACTTAATATTTCCATTTAGGAATATTACACAAAAACAGAAATGTCCATGCAAGAAGAAATTACAATAATAGGCTGCACTAGACACTATCCAATCCAAACTAGAGCAGGGCCATGCTAAATCAAGAAAAATAATCAAATAAAATAAAACAAGTCATTTCATTTATTTAGAGACAAAATTTAATGGGGTGATGATCTATTGCACCTCTCTCACCTATTGCCCGATTCATTCATTCAAGGGTGTCCTGCTCTGGTTTGTCCACCCAAATCAAAAGAATTGCACAATGCCAACTCTATTATTGTTTGCTCCATGTACCTATTCCATTTCATGGAGTATCTCCTTTATTTTTACAGCACATGTACAAACACAAATGATAAATGGGGTACTAACGCAATGTAATTATAGTTTTCAATGAAAAAATAGAATTACATAAAGCAAGCTTTAAAAACTGACCTTGTAGCCTATTTTATACAACTTCTGAATTAAGACTCGACATTTCTCCCACCCTACTTGCGATAATTCCCCCCAAGTGTCTTAATATTTGCAACAAAATGCAAAACTGACATGATATGATCATGATCTTCCAAGAGCACTTCTTGGTGGGAACTAACAGGAAGCAACCGCAATTCAATGAGGTCCTGAAACTTCATCACACTTCTACTCTGATTGTTGTGATTTATAACTAAGTGATGCAATCTACCAATCAATGCCATGCTAACAAGTAGATCATGCCCCTCTTCAACAATCAGTAATATATCATGAATGAAATCCATATCTTATGACAACATTTCATCTAAGACATAATAATCTAACTATCTTTCCTTGTTTTTCACTTGCATCTTTCATATATCTTTGTCAACCTTTCTTCACATTAAAAGTTAAATATCATTAATCGATCTTTAAATGCTTTATGGTAGTCATAAGCTGATATTTTCCTCCCTCAATTTCTCAAAATGGGATTCTACTCAGTGCTCCATTATCGTCTCTCAAGTCAAACAATTCCTTCATGCAACTCCAAATACTCTGTTTTTTGTTAATCTTGTAGCTTTTCAATTATTGACTTGTATTCTTGATTCTTTTTAACCAAATAATCAATGTCTGAGCAGTTATTTTATGCTTCACTTGATGTCAACATTTTAAATCATCTTCATATAGAAATTTGTGTTCAATGCTTCTCAATTTATTTGACTCTTCATGCTAATGAAAGTGGAGATTCTAAAGCATCTATCTCCTTATTGCTAGCAATAAAATGATCAATCAAGAGCGAGAGTCAATTTAAATACTATGTTCTGTTTGAGGAACCATTGTAGTAGTTTCGAAGAGGCTTTAGTAAAACATTTAGAAGATATGACAAAACATCCTGAATTTGTATATTGTCAACTAGAGGGTATTTTTGAATAATTTTATGGAGTTATTATATTTTTAACGTTCTTTGGAAGACGTTAATAAAACAATATTAAAGAGACACATATTTTGACTTGTTTTTCTCATTATCCACATGAATTTGGCCTGTTCAGATTTGACAATGATTAGGTTCAGCTCAAATTTGATTTTTTTTTATGTGGTTTGAATGAGGGTCACTGAACCTTGAATTTGTAACATATTTGGATACAAACTTTCTCACGTTACCGAATTAATTCTTCTCCCACTAGCTCCTCTCGTACCATGAGTTCTATTTTGACCCAAACGAATCCCCATAATAGTAACCTATGGGATACGAATTAGTGGAGGATCTATGAAGCAACCACCTAGATAGTAACGTAGTAGAAGAGTGGTTGGGTGAGTGAATTCATTAGGTTTTCGAACAGGTGAACGGGCACATAAATGGTTAAATATCGAAAACGAACTACAATATGTAATATGGCTTAAATGTATGAATATCCTCAAGAAAATTTTCACGCGTATTTCGATGATATTTTATTATAGACAACGCATAACGTCTTCCATCAGGATATGGAACCTTAACACCAAATCAGGATGTTCGTTATCCACGTCATTTCTAAAATAGTATTGGATGTAAGTCACGCTATCACGTTTTTCATTGTTTTCAAACATATATCTATATGTTATCACTGGTAGTTTAATTTTAAAATTTACAATATAGCAATAGCAACAAATGATAAACTTCGTACCAGAGAGGTCCCTGGCCCCCAAAACTTGAACCTAAGTCCTCATCATAATAAGTGCTCGAAGTTTCCACTAACCCATAATCTAATGGAAATTTTAATATCCTTATGTACATTAGTATCCATATAATACTAATATTTATATATATTTTTATCCTAATTACTTGCCTTGAGCATTAGACTTCGTTGATTTTTATAATTAACAAAGCCTCAGAATTATGCTTTATCATATTCACAAATTTCATTGGGCCATTTTGAAATGTTTCACTGTTTTTTCCTGTGAACATGCCAATAATACTCAATTTGCTCCAAATAGTAAAACATGGTAGTATCTACCATTTTAACATTGTGATTTTTGTGTACGTGGTTTTATCATATTCACAAATTTCATTGTCATAATTACTTAGATTGAATATCTGTGTTCATATTTGGATTCTTCTCTCTAGTCACTTTCGACTATATTCGGGTTTATATTTTGGATTCTTTTGATCTATAGGTAACGCATGGATCAACACTAAATTTTAATAATTGTTGTTGTTGCTTTCGCAGATGATAAGAAGGACACGAAGAATGTACAATCATCCTAAGATAGATGAAATGTCTAGATATGAGTTCATTATGTTATCATGAGCAAAAATAAACTAGCTTTCATTTATTTTTCATGTTTATTATGAAATTACTCTAAAGACATTATAATAATAATAAGTATTATTTTGTTGGAAGCGGCTAAAAAGCCCTTTCTCATTGCTCGAGGATGGACCATGGCTATCCTCGATGGTTTTTTTCCCTCTCTCCACCTTACCTTTTCATTTACTTCTATTTTTTTTATTTTAGAACTAGATAGTTTTAGTTTAATAGATTGTAAATTAAAAAGTATCAAATAATGCATCAACATAAAAAATTGTAACATGTTAATTGAAATTCTGAAATTTTAAATAAACTTGAAGCTATGTAAATGCATTTGATTTAGTCAATATAATAATTTTCCAACCATGGATTCTTGTGATAATTGCACAATTTTTGGATGTTGTTTAGTAGCTCAATTTGTGTGTGATCAAGTAGTTTGTCTTTATTGTATGTACATTGATTGGTGTGTGGTAATTGCAAAATTTTTGTATCCTTATTCAGTGATTGAATTTTTGTATGATCAAGTTGTATGCTTTTATTGTAAACATTGATTGATTGATGTGTTTTTCTATTACTTTGTGATCATGAATTTCAATGCAAAATTTCTTGTAATGGTTGTGCTTTACAATGAATGAGTGACATTTTAATATATATTTTGAAATGTGAGAATTTTCTTCGTTAATGTTTGGTGGTTGGTATCTATATCATGTTTGTGCATTCAAAAACTTTTTTGTGTGTGATCACAAAAATTTATGTAATGTTCAATGTATTTGTGTGTCTTTATAATGCTTTTTGTGATGTTCATTATTTGATGTGTATTTGTGATTGTGTATGAGAATGGTTGTTGTTTAGGCTTTACTTACATAGTTGTGCATTTAAAATGAATGTCGATGACATGTTTGATATGTACTTTGATCAAGCTGTATGTTTTTATTGTATACATTGATTCTTGTGCTTTTCAATTTCTTTGTGATCATGAATTTAAATGCACAATTTTGTGTAGTAGTTGTTGTTTGACTTACAAATATATGATTGTGTAATACTATGAATGTGTGACATGTGAATATGTATTTTGAAATGTGAGAGAATTTTCTTTATTAATGTTTGGTGCTTGGTGTCGATATTATGTTTGTGTATTAAAAACATGTTTGTGTGATGACTAATATTTGATATGTAATGTTCAATGTATCTTTTTGTTTTTACAATGCTTTTTGTATTTGTGATTGTGTATGAAAGTGGTTGTTGTTTGGGCTTTATTTACATAGTTGTGCATTTACAATGGATGTGGATGACATATTTGATATGTACTTTGATCAAGTTGTATGTTTCTATTGTATACGTTGTTTTATGTGTTTTTCGGTTTCTTTGTGATCATGAATTTAAATGCAGAATTTTGTGTAGTAGTTGTTTAACTTTCAAATATATGGTTGTCTTACAATGAATGTGTGACATGCTATTTTGAAATGTGAGAATTTTCTTTATTAATGCTTGGTGTCTATATTACTTATGTGTATTCAAAACTTGTTTGTGTGTGATGACCAATATTTGATATGTAATGTTCACTGTATGATGTTTGTGTATTTACAACGCTTTTTGGGATGTTCATTATTTGATGTGTATTTGTGATTGTGCATGAAAATGGTTTTTGTTTGGGCTTTACTTACATAGTTGTGCATTTACAATGAATGTGGATGAGATGTTTGATATGTACTTTGATCAAGCTGTATGGTTTAATTGTATGCATTGAATCATGTGTTTTTATGTTTCTTTGTGATCATGAATTTAAATGCAGAATTTTTTTGTAGTAGTTGTTGCACTTTCAAATATATGATTGTGTTTTACAATGAATGTGTCATGTGTATGATTTTGAAATGTGAGAATTTTCTTTATTAATGCTAGGTGCTTGGAGTCTATATTGTGTTTGTGTATTCAACACTTGTTTGTGTGATGACCAATATTTGATATGTAATGTTCAATGTATCTTTGTGTTTTTACAATGCTTTTTGTGATGTTCATCATTTGATGTGTATTTGGGATTGTGTATGAGAATGGATGTTGTAAGGGCTTTACTTGCATAGTTGTGAATTTACAATGAATGTGGATGACATGTTTGATATGTACTTTGATCAAGCTGTATATTTTTATTGTATATATTGATTTATGTGTTTTTCTATTTTTTTTTGTGATCGTGAAGTTAAATGAAGAGTGGTGTCTATATTATGTTTTTGTATTCAAAACTTGTTTGTGTGATGACGAATATTTGATATGTAATGTTCAATGTATTTTTGTGTTTTACGATGCTTTGTGTGATGTTGATTATTTGATGCATATTTGCGATTGTGTAAGAGAATGGATATTGCAAGGGCTTTACTTGCATGGTTATGCATTTACAATGAATGTGACATGTGAATATGTATTTTGAAATGTGCAAGAATTTTCTTTATTAATGCTTGGTGCTTGGTGTTTATATTATGTTTGTGTAATCAAAACTTGTTTGTGTGTGATGACCAATATTTGATGTATGATGTTTGTGTATTTACAATGCTTTTTGTGATGTTCATTATTTGATGTTTATTTGTGATTGTGTATGAAAATGGTTGTTTTTTGGGCTTTACTTTTAGAGTTGTGCATTTACAATGAATTCGGATGACATGATTGATATGTACATTGATCAAGTTGTATGTTTTTATTGTATATATTGATTCAAGTGTTTTTCTATTTCTTTGTTATCATGGAAATAAATTCAAAGTTGTGTAGCAGTTGTTGTTTGACTTTTAAATATATGATTGTTTTTTACAATGAATGTGTGGCATGTGAATGTGAGAGAATTTTCTTTATTAATGCTTGGTGCCTATATTATGTCTATGTATTCAAAACTTGTTTAATAAGTATTCATGGTTTAGGTTGTTTCTTTAGAGTATCCCATCCACCTGTACCATGGCGGAGCTTTTTTTCCAAGTACCAGTTCATTGGGATGACATCCAAGGTGTGACAAAACAAGTGCACCCATTCAGGTTGGGGCTTCGCTTCGTAAGCCTTAGATCATTTGGCCAAGTGTACAGGTGGATCATCCTTCTTGTCATATTTTTCTGTAATTCATGTCTTCAGGTTTCCAAATCGTGTTCTCATCATCCTACACGCATGCTAATCATCAAAGCTACCCTTGTGCGTACCCCACCATCTTTTGGGCGTAGCGCACAGTGCCTAGTTTAAAGCTTGGAAGAACTGCTTTTTTGGTACCTCCCTCTCAAATGAATTCAAAAATACATCTACATCATTCAGGCCATCTTAAGTGGGCAGATCTCTTACCTCTAACGAAACACAGCACAGTGACTGGGTCATCAAGTTATAGCTCAACATGGTTACTTTATGTAGCCAATTTTTCTAGCGCTCTAATTCTTCATCAGAGTTTAAGGTGCAGGAACCCTCATGGTCCCTTGTAATTCATCCATCCGTTGTCGGATTCATCCAATCTTGGTCTCACACTGTTATTTTATATATGGTGTCCAAATCGTCATCGCTCTCATAATCGTAGACTGGTTCACTATAATGCGATCCTTCTGCAGGATCTAAGGGTACTATTACACAAAGCGATTTATTTTCAAATATCATTTTCTCCTTTAGGTTGGTTACCCCATTCATGTCAGTAGTCCAATCAATGCCAAGGAACACAGGGTAGGCGGGGTTGTCATCCTCAATTTCTATTACTTCAAAGTTAGTTAATGCACTCGTTCCTTGAATATCTACAGTTACTCCTTTGAGCCGTCCCATGGGGATGATCTTATGTTGATTTTAAATCCTTAACTCAATCGATGGCTACTGCAGCTCAGGTCTTCCCATTCGCTACCAAGTCTCTTTTGGAAAAATGTTCACATCTGACCCAGATCCAAAATAACTTGATCCATTTCATATTCTCTTATCTGTGTGGTTATACTCATCTCTCATCGTGTCCTTGATTTATCCTTACGAATCTTCCATATAACGCGCGGTTCACTTGGAGTGTTTCCAACACATATATGTGTAAGTTCTTGTAATCCCGTCGCAACCTTGCTATCACGCAACAACTTCATGCAGGTCTCTAGAAAGGTTGTAAGCATAGAAGGGTCCATTTCCTGATCAGACTTATCCCTGCTCCCTGAGGTAGAGGCCTTAGCGAAGCTCTTCTTTGCTTCCATGAACGTTTCATGCGCGTGCTCCAAATGAAATTCAATCTCATTCGCAAGAGCTTTGCAAACCTGTGCATTGTTTTTGGGTTGTTTCCCTTTATCATCGCCCATTGCAATTCCACTTCGGAGCACTATATTCACATTTGGATCCTCTTTACGAGGTTCAACCCTCATCATCTACAGGTTCTGAGTCCACTGAGGTGGTAGTGTCACGTATCTTCGCTATCAACATAGAATAGCTCTCTATCTCATGATCAAATTGGGTACAATATTTGCACAACAGCCACATTCGGTTAGTGCATTCACGGACATAGTGTCTTGGTCCTTCACAGTGGTAGCAGATTAGCTTTCGCCGACCTCTGCAAGGTCCTCCTGTGTCTCGGCCTCGTCCACGACCCTGAAAGCCTGTTGGAACCATCCCAGTGCTCTGGTCAGGGCGCTGCGTTTTTCACTGAACCCTATAGGTGGGAGTTTTGTCCATCATCAATTCATAACTTCTACAGTTGCACTCATCATGCCTTACCGATTTGTAAAAGTTGCAGAACAGTTGTTGCGGTGTTTGTACAAAACTTCTACAATAAATGATAGTTATCTATTGTATGTTTCCCTATTGCCTGTCATATAGCGCACGACAATGCAGGCCCTGCTTTTATTGGACAAACATGGAATCGTTCTAGGCTTACCCTGTACCAGGAAAACTTGACCATCGTAAAACCTACTTGAAGTTGTTATAGTAGGTAATATTTCCCATATTAATACTTAGTTGATACCTAGTTTGTGAACATAAATACATGAGTGCCATGCTTGATCGAACGTCGCTACTACTGCCCCCATCATCATGTTGCAAGTAATAAAAAATCCTCTGATTAATTAGCATAAATTCACATGTGCTTGCATCGCTAGGGGGGGCCATGCCACCCAACCTTAATTATAATTAAGATCAAGTGGGTGGCATGCACCTCCCTGAGCCTCACTTCATGACGTTTTTGCAACCCTAATGGGAGCTTGTAGATGCTTATTACTTGAATGTATATTTGTATCTTAACTAGTGATTTAAATATACACCATCTTAAGGGGAGACCTTTTAGGGAAAGGTACAAGAAGGAAAGTGGAATGTAAGTAGATGGTGGAGACTTATACGACATTTGACATTTTTTTTATCTACATCATACTTATTGAATTTTTTGTCTTCCAACATAATCCTTTATTATGAAGGTATTATTTAGTAACTAATTATATGATAATTTTTTATTTTAATATATTTCGATGAGAGTGGGATGCATTACATTAATACATTGTAAACATCATTGATTGGATGATGGTGTCGCCTGAAAGATGGAATAAATCAATTGATGGTAACTTATCATGGCATAGTGTGGCTACATTGGTCAGTGAAGTTGAACGTGAGAGAGATACCAATAATACAAAGAGGGAAATTGATTCATAAAATGGTTTGAAACATAATTAGGTAAGCATATCCCCCAATACTATTTAGTTTTTTTAAATATTATATTGATTTATATGGTGTGTCTTTTTCTTAGTTTGAATAATTTCTAGGTATAAATATTATTACCAATTGAGAAGGAATATTTTATGTGTGCGACATTACACAACTGAAATACTATAAGGCTATGTGATGTAATGGCCACAAATTTCACATCAAAAATATGGATGAAAAGATAAAAACTTTGAAAAGTGGGATTTTCAAAGTATTTCGAGTTACTAATGTTTCCTCTACAAGCGACACACATCCAGAAGTGTCTAAAAATCGATACTGGTATTTGGAAGATATAATTGAGTGTGATTGTAAATCCTCCAAAACAATTTTGTTGGATGTGAAATGGTAAACGCTACAAATGAAAGAATGTGATCTTGAAAGAACTTTTGTTGAACATGCTAATGGATTTACCATGGTTGATATAAGGAATATTGAGATTCCATGTGATTTTGGAAGCTCAAATGGTGGCTTCAACTGACACTGCCCCCAGAAAATAAAAAAACCGTGATTCTAGAAAGCATTATCCTTGACAAACATTTCTTGACTTCAATTCGTTTTTATCTATTAGATTTCTTCGTTTTTATCTATTATATTTCTTCATTTTTATCTATTAGATTTCTCGCTTTCAATTCATTGTTTAGACTCCAGAGTTATTTAAATGTCAAAAAAGTCTGTCATAAATAGATTTCTAATTTTAGGTCGCCTTTCGTTATCCCAACAAGCATTTCTTGATTTCAATAAGTACATTATATTGATTATCTACATTGATAATCTATATTGATTTTTATATATGCTGATAATCTATATTTATTTTTATCTAGGCTAATTATCTATATTGATTATCAATAGGTACATTGTGTTATTACTCACTCTTATTCATGGTTCTGCTCCACTCTCTAAACCCATCAAAATGCTAGTCCTCTCATTTCTTCAGGATTTCGTTTTGGTGGGATCTCGGTCTCCTATGTCACAATAACAATGAAGTCGTCGTTGCTCGTTGAAGAAATCGTGCGATGGGAAATTTCAAAAACTAGTTGAAAACCTCGTTCTGTCCATCTTCTCATTGGGAAATTCTTACGTTGTGTCTCAAACCAAACCAAATGACCACGGGCCGAATTAGACTTTATTAAATTGTTTATGTATTTGCGCCTTGTTACAATGCTCATTAAATAGTTTAGTTTTGTTTAACCCTATCTATTCTATTAGACATAGTCTAACTAGCAGAGGAATTTCTTAGAAAGTTATAGGAATTTTGGTCATATTTGGAGAAAATCTGGCAAGAATTTTTGTAAATCCAAGTTATAGTTGTTAAACTTCAAAATTTTAGGTGTTATAGACGTTTTTGATGGTGTTGAATCCATTTCCACCATCAAAAACGTGATTCAAACACTGTCTCTACAAGATTTATTGAAATTTTTTTACCCGACCACTTTTAGCCGTCCCGGCAATTCCAACTCCATTCTATTATATCGATATTTTTGGGTCGTTTTGTTTTTCCATTAAACTTTTATTATTTTTAATGAGTTTACTTTTGTTTAACCCTATATATTCTATATATCTATATTTTGGGGTCGTCTTGTTTTTTCCATTAAACTATTATTATTTTTAATCAGTTTACTTTTGTTTAACCCTGATTATTTTCAGTCGTTGTTTTCTATAAACTATATTATTATTATTATTTAATACGAAATGCTTTATGGAAAATATCTAAAATTCTTTTATCGCTTTTTTTTTATATATATTAAAAATGCATTTAACTATGATTATGATTAAATTTTTTTTTTTTATAATCATATCTATTTCTTCTTCATTATAAAACTGCACTCAACCACATTCAATTGTGTTTATGATCAAATATATGTTTTTGGTGTCAGGTAATATTAATTTATTATTGTATTTATGTTGGTTATTATTTTTTGTGAATCAGTATGGAAATGTATATTTATTTAGCTTGCATTTAAATATTGCACAGTTATTATGTTATCAAAAATACTCATGTTACAATGTGTTTTTTTTTTATAAAAATTGCTAGAATGTATATCTTTATTTTTAGTTTTTTAAATTGCACTTTAAATAGCATATTGGGGTGTAATTATTTTATTAATATTGTAAAATGGATTTCAAGTTTATAATGTATATAAAATTGTATATTATGACCATATATGTTTGTTAAAAGAACTAGTTTCACTTAATGTCTATAAAATTGTATGTTATGACAATATAATGTTTGGTAGGTTTAAGATTTAAGTTTTAGGCTTAGGATTATGCAAGGGCGGTAGGAAAGGGGGGAGGGAGTGATGGTGACATAGAGTGATAGAGTTAGGGGGGAGAGAGAATGAGAAAGAGGATGAGAGAT
>APFE031172495.1:0-13022 GCA_000404065.3 Pinus taeda | reverse complement strand
AGTAAGTTATTCTCACCTACTTGTTAATTACAACTAGGAACCTGCGGTGTAGCATTGTTCGATTGTTGCTAGACCCCTTTTGGGCTAGTAGGGATCGCCTCTATCCGTAGAGGGGATTTACCTATCCAACATTCCCAAAAAAAAATTCAAGAAAATTTCTTGAAAATTAAAAGCTATCGTACCCAAAGATTGTAGCCATTGGACTCCTAGTACAACATCAACACCACCCATTGGAATGGAAAGCATTGAAATATTTAATACATATTCTCCCATGGATAGCTTTATATTATGGAACTTTCTAGAGAAATTTATGGTTCCTCCATTTGTAACCATCACTTGACACTCTGGTGCTAGATATAGGAAGAAATTCAATTCATTGGCTATCTTACAATGAATAAAATTATGGGTACTACCCGGATCAATTAACATTATTACCTTTTTCTTCTTGATATGTCCTTCTATCTTGAGGGTTTGAGGAGTGCTAATTCTTGCCATTGCATTACAAGATATGGTTGGATTCATTTCTTCTTTCTCTAGGTTTGGTTCCTAGTGTATATCCTCTTCTTTTGACGTTTCTTGTTCCTTTTCTTCCTCCTCTTCACAATCTATGTAAAGTAATTTATTCTTAGCACACTTATGACCTTTAGTGTATTTTCTATCACAGATGTAACAAAGCCTTTTTTCTCTTTTTTCTTCCAATTGTTGTGGTGTCAACCTTTTAGATTGTGGAAGGCTAGGGGCAACAACACTTACATCTTTATAGTTGTGAGTGGTAGGCTTCCTTGTTGCCATACTTTTTCTTTCAATTTTTCTTGCCAACCTGAATGCCTTCTCCAATGAATCAGATTCCAAAAGGTGAACCTCATGTTGGATGTTATCCTTTAAAGTCCCTTATGAACACATAAATCCTATGCTCCTCTGTAATATATTTTACCCTTATATTCAATTTTTGGAATTCCGCAATGTGCTCCACCCTTGAACCCTTTTGTTTGATATTTATCAATTTGCTAAAGAAGATGTTTCTTTTTGTATTCTCATAATGTGATATCATTTCCTCCATAACATTTGACCAAGTGAAAATTTGTTTATGAGAGAAAAGACATCGATACCATACAAACTGATTGGGTTCCAAATATAAAGTTGTAATGCGTACCTTTTGTGTGTTTTGCACATTATGGAGATCAAAATATTGATCCATCTATAGTATCCATGTTACAAGATCCTTGCCATCAAACTTACTCATATAGATCTTTGGAACATGGTGAATCTTCAATCGAATGTTAGATTCTATGAAACATTACTTTTTTTCTTATAATGAATTTCCTCTACTACCTTTTCACCGTTAGGAAGCATTTTGTGTAGCAACTTTACCAAAACTCCTTCCAAACCTTCCATGTCTTTCTTCAAATCTTCAATGTTTTCTTTTAGTTTTGCTTCTAAACCATCCATATTAGCTTCCATTCATTTATTTAAACCATCTATCTTAGTTTCTATTACTTTTTGTGAGAGTGAAATTTGCTGCACTTGGTCTCATAATTTTGATATATCATGTTGCATTTCTTCCTCTTCTTCACGAGTCATGGTAGAGATTTCAGGTTGCTTACTAGGTGCTTCAATTTTCTTTCTTTGGGCCATCCATTAATGATAATTATGCTTCAGTGTTCCCTTTGAATCACTTCAAACTAATTTTTGAAACCAAACTTATGCAAAAAAAAAAAAACTACACACCTTTTTTTCTCTTTGTAGGAGCTCGATATTAAATCTGATGTATGTTTGTAATTTCAGATTTCCAAGGTTTGAAATTTTGTCCTATAGTATCCCTATGAGTCCTCTTTCTAACCCCACCGGTCTGATAAATATTGGATTCTTCAAGAAATATTTTTTCAAATCTCCCATGATGACTTGATTATAGACAAGTTCAGTAGAGCGAACTTGTATGACCTTCCACGTGTCCCTTTTTTGACCATCAGACCTGAAAAAATACACAGAAAACTAAGGTCAGTCCTATTTCTGTAACTTCTTACTAATTTTCAATCCGATGCTCAGAGAGAAAGTTATGACAATTTTCCCAAGGTCACTTGTTTGGGATGTAATTTGGGAGCCTGCAAAAACCCTAACTTCCTTGGATCATATCTCCTCAACTATAGGGGAAAATATCTGAAATTCGAATGAGAGGTTCATTAAAATTTTGTCTCAAATGGGTTTTAATTTCAGCTTTTGTAACATCATAGACAAAATGTTATAGAGAACATGCCACGATGACCTGTTTGGAGCAGCGAAACCCTAGAATACAAAGCTCTGATACGAAATGTTATGCTACCAACTCACAAAATAGAAGAAAAGATAGATCAACAACTTCAAAATGAGCCTTTTTGAGGGGGAACCCTCCATTACATTACACAAATGAATAATTATTGTATGATACAAATGACAAGACCTCCTTTCTATATATAGGATTCTAAGGGGTCACAATATAATCAGAGCCGACATAAAAATAGTATTCTAAGGGCACAACAATAAAAATTGTGGGCTTCTAAGGGTAATAATAACAATATGGGGACTAAATGGGCACAAAAATACAATAAGGGGTTGTACTAATAACAAGAAGGGGCTACACTAGTAGTATAAGGACCTAACAATGCTACTATGGTATCTAAACGATATCGTGAAGGTCTTGAAGCTAAGATCGTCTCTCTAAGAGAAATTATTGAAAAATCAAATAAGCAGAATGAAGAACTACTTCAAGCATTTGAAGAAAAAGAAAGTGGGCTGAAAGATGAGATTCTTAAATTAAATGAGCAAGTGGAAGAAGGAAGAAGGGTTTTAGAAGGTATGAAGAAGTAGTATCTAGAAAATGAAAAGTAATATCAAAGAATGGAGGTTGAGGTAAACGTCCTAAAAGGTAAATTACAAGAAAAAGATAAACATTTGCGATTTCAAGATAGTACTAACATTTTGGATAATATTCTTAGTAGTCAAAGGTCTCCCTCTATCAAATTTGGCATTGGTTTTCATGGAACGGTTGAAGGAGAATATCATTCACAAGTTGAGGCAAGGAATTTAAAGGGTAACAATATAAAACATAAAATGCTCAACAAAGAGATAAGAAGTCAACCTGATAGAAAAAAGGAAGTGAATCTTCAAAGAAAATCATTTAATCCTATTGTTAATCAATTCTATCCTGTTATCAATAATGCTGAATGTTTTATATGTCATAATTATGAAGATGTTGTAGCAATTGCATAAGTAGATTGTTTCAACCACAAGCAAATAACTGCTTCACAAAAAGATCATCAACTTCCAGGCACTCAGGCTTCTTTAAAGGATATTGTTTTTCCTGCAATATATATGGTCACAAAGCTATTGATTGCAATAGAAGGAATATGAAATAGAATTATTATGATTCCTTTGCTCACATCAGATGTTATTATTGTAAAAATTATGAGCATGTATCAAGAAAATGCAAGAACAAATCTATGGATCATCTCAGACAACATGGAAAGAAACCAGATAAGAATATTGATGTCGTAAGACCTTAAAAAGACGGATCAACCAACATTTTTCATAATAAGCCAAAATAAGAAGAACATATAAGGTGTGGTCTTCATCTCTACTCATTTGAAGAAGAAGATGAATGGTACATAGACAATGGATGCTCTCATCACATGATTGAAGATAAGAGTAAGATGGAGTCTTTCAAGAAAAACCAATATGGTAATGTTATTCTGAGAAATAATGCTCCAACAAAAGTTTTGGGAAAAGGTAGAGCCATAATTAATAAACATAGAGGAGCAACTGATACTTTATTAGTTCAAGGGCTAAAGAAGAATATTCTAAGTGTAGGTCAAATGGAAGATAAAGGAAATATAATTGTGTTTACATCAACAAAGTGCGAGGTTATGGATGAAGAAACTTGAAAAGTCATAGCAAGAGGATATATAAACCCAAAAAAATATATGTGCTTGAAGAACTAAATTATCATAGATATGAGGAGGATACAGACTCAAAGTAAAAGAAGACGTTGCCCATTACAGTCCATTATTCTTAAACGAATACTTCTCACAGTGAATACAGAAGTGATGTGAGGTACATGACCTCATAAGAATAGAATATGATTATCAGGGCCTCAGGATTAGTGATGTGTAATCTCTGGGGGAGCCAAAGTTGCGAAGTTTCAGTATTTTACTTTCTACACGGGGATCCTTTGAAGAAAAATTGCATATATACGTGAGTTCTAATATGAACAATCGCATATGTTTTGCTATGATGAAGAAAAAGTGGGACAGACTAAGGAAAAGGCTCTAATATGCTTAAGACAATTATTAATCGGCTTTCTTGTTTTGACTTTGGTTGGTTACAGTCAGTAGATGCTACCTAGAAATGGTATTGGATTATAATGGTTTATTAGTTGATGCAATATGACATGGATTTATTGATTGATGAAGTTTCTTTGATGACCTTACTGATGGATGACTTGATGTGATCAAACTTGAAAGTAAACAATGGACACAGGTTTAGGGGGAGCATTGGTTATGCCTCTAATAATGAATTGTTGGAATTATGTTTTCTTTAAAACTCCTTGGTACATAATGATGCTTATCAATGGCGATGTTGCTTATGTTACTGAAGTTCTTGAATGATGATGCATGAGTTGCTCATTATGGGTGATGCTCATCAAATGTAGGATGATAGATATCTGTCTACTGACAATACATGTATGATATGTTAGGGATTGTTGTGGAAAGAACATGTAGACCTTGTTATGATTATTTGATGATGATAGAATATTATTTTGATGATGCATATGGAGCATATGTTATGTTGCTTATATGTTGATATTCATAAGTTCAAGGAGATAAACAAAGCTTGATTATACAACCTCATTTTTTTATTATGATAAGTGTCACTCATTACTTTTATGTTGTTGTCGTTATGCCTTCAAAGATACATAAGTTGCATATGGTGTAGTTATGGATGATGATTCCTATAGTGATTAGATCTCACATATGCTGCATAAGGTATATTTTTTGAGGATTGTTTCTCTTAATTGTATCAAGGAGATGGGTTACTAACAAAGTTTGATAAATGATGGTGAACTCATGGTTTGTTATTGATAACTTTTCTCATTGATGAGAAGCTATATACATACTACTATCTCTATGTCATGGGATATAATTGATGGGTGAATTACAGATAAGAATCTTATGGATGATTACTTAAGTAGCATATTGATGAAGTGGTGTTGGTGTGATAGTTTTTCTTTCATGAAGAAAATGGGCCAAGAGAATGATGTTACTATGGGTTTCATGAAGACATCTACTAAAGATACTTGGAGACATGGAATATTCTTGGTTGATGCATGAAAAGGTATTCTTTGATGAAAATGGATTGAGGATTTTCCTACTAAAGGAAAGAACAAGTTGGCCTTGATGAGGTCAAGGGGATGAGTTTATAGCAAATCTCTATGGAAAATATTATGCTACATACTTGGTCACAGGTTGATGATATTAAAGCTACATTGTCTTATCTTGCAAATTGAAGATGAAAATGTGCATGTTGTTGTTCATGTTGTTGCTGACAGATGCTTATGGTGTAGATTCTATATGGTGTATGATAGTTTTTGATGACTATCATGGTCTCTTTGAGGTCTCTTTGGTCACGGTTATAAATGTCATATATGTCTCTTTATGTAAAGGTCATGTAAAGATTTATGATGTAATCATTGTGAAATTCAGTCATGTATGGACTATTGTGGTCAAGTCTAATGTTAGGATATTCCGATACATAAGAAATAGTTAAGTATAACTTGGTCTAGTGTAGAGTTAGGTAAAGTGTGTTTCTTTACTATGTACTTTTGTAACTTACAGTCTGATGGCCACGATATGTAGTGATCCAATGGTTCATTCTCTCCTCGTTATTACCGACACTTGATACGTGGCTTAACACTCGATTGGTCAATGATCTCTATCTAAAGAGCATGGAGGGTCATTTGTAGTGTAACCATTCATGAGAGAAGCTTATGTAAATTTTCATTCTTTTATTAATAAATTGCCTGAAGTGGTTACGTTAGCTCAGGCCGTGGATTGTTTACCTCTTTGAGGATTTTAACCACGTCAACAATATTGGTGTATTGATCTGTGATCTGTTTGTGAATGGTGTCCTTTGGTGTTCTATCTGAGGAAATTACCCTGTAAATTCCTACATGGTATCAAAGCGAAGTTGAGGGCCACATCCATTGGTGATCCAAATCTGAAGCCGATAGAACTACATCCAACTGTCGTTTCCTAGATCTATTGTTTCTGACTGCTTTTGGGCTGAGAAGACTGCTCTATTGTGTTAGGAGGATCTGTTCCAGTGAGGAACCCCTTTCGTTTCACGCGAAAAGGTTTCTGGTAGCCGTAGCTACGTCATTTTTAAGATCTGGAGGTATATAGTGTTTATTTGCAGTTTCTAGTTATTTTCTCTCAGTTTATTTTGGTTTATTTATCTCTTTGTTTTTTATTACCAGATCTACACCTTTCATTTCTGCGTATGCTCTTTGCCCCACGACTCTGTGCGATCTGGGAAAATTAGAAACAAAAAAGAAGTTTTTTTTTTCTCATGTGTATGCTCTTTTATGCTATGCCTTAGTGTGATCTCGAAAAATCAGAAACATTGAAGAAAATTGTTAGTTTCCAGGTAAAGTTAACTTCAAACCATAAGGTTTTTTTTTTTTTTTTTGTATGTCCGTTTTGGGTTTTGTGGTTTTTGTTTTATAGGAAAAAAAAGATCTTGTTCAAGTAAGCACACACCCCAAAGCTTCTACGACTAAAAAAAATAAAAATAAAAAACTAAACCCCCTTCCTCTTTTCCAAAAATTACTAACCTTTTAAACTAGCTCTCTTGGTCCAAAGTTATTTTATGAGAATAGAGGTCTTGAGTTCAAGTCTTTCTTTTTGTTGAGTTACTTTTTTCTAAAGTCTCTTTATCTTTTGTTGAGTGAGTCACTTATAATTCTAAAGTCTCTTTATCTTTTATTTAAGTTACAATTTAGTGGGTAGCTCATAAAGTACCATTATAAAAGTGACTTTCACTTATTTATAAAATTGAGTCATATAATTTTTTTTTAGAAGTTAGCTAATTAGATTAAGTTTGGAAAGGTAGCAGATTTTTTTTAAATATAACATAATCATTCATTTCCGCACATTCCCGCACTTCGTCGGCATCTTCAACAACTTTTCTTCAAAAAGCCATAACTTCTTCATCTAGAAGCAGTTTTCAGAGCCGTTTTTTTTAATCAGCCTAATTTTTCGAGATCTTTCCATTGGAACACTTAGTTTCAGAATCTATAGCTTCAGTTTTTGTTGAAATGGAAATTCCATGCCAAGTTATTCTTGACAGCACCAACTACTTCGAATGGTGATCCTACATTGTGGATTTACTTAGAAGTAAAGGTCTTTACAGAATAGCCTCAGGACAAGAAACCAAACCAAAAGATGAAGATAAGCCAACGAAATGGGAAAATATGCAAGATCAAGCACGTGGGTTGATAGGGACGTCTATTTCTCCAGACCTTAGATTCCATATCGCAAAACTTGATTCTTTTGGGAGTTTAAGTAGCCTTAAATATTTTGATCCCTCCTCTTGTTATAATTTAAGAATCTCAAGCAAAACATTTGGAAATATAATAACACTCGAGCATATATATCTTTCCATTTGTAAAACAGTTGAAGTATGGCCCTTGCAACTGGGGCACCAAAGGTCCCTAAAAGTACTGAAGTTGAGGGGCACAAATTTAAAGAAAGAATTGCCAAGTGTTATTGAACTCCCCAGTGGATTAGAAGTTTTGTGGATAGGAAACCCTTTGTTGGACATGGCAATGCCTTTGCCGGGTTACTTAAGGAAGTTGAAGGAATTGCGTGTCGAGTATGACAGGGAGTTGAAGTGTTTGCCGGTTTCACTTGAACTGCCGAGTTAGTTGAGTTGGTTGAAAGTGGTTGGTTGCCTCATAATCCACACATCAGAGCTATTCTATGATAACGTTTTATACCCCAACCTTGAGAAATTAATCTTAGAGGAGTGTATTCATCTAGTGGAGATTGGAACATTACCCAAGACACTCACAGAGGTGTACTTGTTCAGGTGTGATAATTTGAGAAGTATAGAAGGCCTTCGTGGTCTTCCAAGGCTTCGAGAGGTATCCATAAAATCTAGTTACGAACTTCAGGTGCCGCTGAGTGTAGCAGAGGCGCTGAAGCAAAACCGTGTGACACCAACTGTGTGATAGTAAGAGCATGTGATAGTAAGAGCATATACAACTTGACTGGGCCTAATGGTTAAGAACATGTGTTTCCTCCTAAGAGGTCACAGGTTCAAAACTAAAGGGGGGTAGAGTATGTATGCCTTCGTAGACTTAGTAGTCAAATCACTGTGTAGAGGTGGGTCCCTTGTCCCACAAACAAGGAGGTCTCATACACCAATTTGGTGTCTGGCTTGGCTGTGACCTTAAAAATGGATATTATTATTATTATTAAGAGAAATTAAAATTTTCAATTTGCAATTTAAGTAAAATGGAGTAAAATATTATACAATGAATATGCTTTTCATATATCTTTTAAATTATATTTAAAATATATTTTCATAAAAACAACTTACGATTGTATTTTCATTAAATATGAAAATTAGTTATGTATCTTTTTATTTTAAATATTAAGATTATAACATCAATAGATTGCAAATGAGATAAGTATTTTTTCCCATTAAAGTAATTTGTTTACTGAAATTAATTGAAATAGTATTTTTTTTTAAGTTGAATGGATTTATTTAGTTTTTAAAAAACTTGTTTTTTAATATTTGTAAAATTTACTGAAATTAATGTAAATTAAACAGAAATAAAAATAATATATAATATATAATTTTTAGTTATAAATAATTATAAATATATATTTATTTTGTCAAATATTTCTTTTTATTTTTTTATTTATTTATTTTATATTATATTTAAAAAAAATTACAAAATTAATCTTCAAAGTTCTATATTTTATAATAATTTAAAATTTTATAAACATGTTACTTAATTTTGATAAATATTACTTTTTGTGTTTTTGCTATATTTAATTCATTTTTATTATCGCTTAATCTTTTTTATTACAAATCCATGAAAAAAGTTTACCCAAAAATAAAATTCATCGTTTAATTGACATAAATATATATAAACATATATGTTTGTGGTTTGTAACCATGTTTGTTGTTCGTGACAATGTTTGTGGTTCGTAACAAAAATGTATTATGGGTTTGAATTGTATTAATAATAATTCTATTGAATGTTAACATACTAAAAACCATATTAACATAAGAAAGAAAATTTATAGTTAAATTAGCATCTATATTAACACAAGAAGGAAAATTCATGGCTAAATTAGAGATGCTAGAGAAGACTTGTCTTTCAATTTGGGTTGTATAATTTGAATGTGCTCGAGCATAATTCTTCCTTTGTTCTGAGGATCACATGGTTTGAAACGTTGACCAAATCTCGATGATGTGATTATTCTGAAAGACAATCTCATTAGCATAAGTCTTCTTTGGGGAGGTCATGAGGCTCTTGCTTACCTACTTTGCTTATGTATTTCATTTTTTCATTGTCTTTGTGCAAACATTGGTGTCAAAGGAATTGGACTTGGAAGGTTAATATGGAGTAGGTTATCCCCTTTCTATTTGACTTATGTAGGGACCTTCCCTATAACATCATTTTTTTAAAGCAACAAGTTCAAGATATAGGAACCATCTGATATTTAACAAAATATGAAGTGATACAGTTTAAGATACGACATTGAAAAATAAGCAATTAGACAATCCATTTGATACTAGTCAATCGTTAACCACATCCTTTATGAAGTTGCATATTAATCAAAAGTACATCAATATTGAAAACACCTAAATTTAAGATACTTGATTGGTCCAATCTTTTATTTCTTTCTAATCCCCCTTTACCCCAAACTTTACTCTTGATTTAGTTTACTTGGTTTTAAAATGACACTTACTTCATTATGCGAATTGGTATGATCACCTTATCTTAATTACATCTCAATGATTTTTTTTATGCCAAGGGTGCCAATTCATTCATGCCCCTTAAGAACTTCCCTTTGAAGTTCCAAGGGTGTCACACCAATCTGTTCTTTTTTGATGCCAAGGGTTCCAAGTCAGTCGTTCCCTTCAAGAACTTCCCTTTGGAGTTCCAAGGGTTCCATGTCACTTGGCCTTCAAACATCCAATGACTACGAGGGGAAGAACTAGGTGTGACAACAAAGACTTCTATCTTCTCCTATGTTTCTATCTATAGTGAGATTAATGGTGTTGGGGATTGAAGAATTCGCTTTTATGAGCACCCCTTGTAAAATCCCCATGAGCGACCAAATCTGGTGCCTACCCCCACGACATCCTGATCTCTAAGGCGAAGGTACCCCAATACTTCTAGCCCAAGTAATCGCGGGAGTGATAGCATGTGGAATCAGTCACATTATCCCACCCCTCCCGTAAGGGTCCATCTATATATATAGACATGTCACCCATTGATCCGAACTTATGCATAAACAAAACAAAATACAAATATAAACATAAACACGGAGATGCAACAAAAATAAATCTTCATTTCATTAATATCAAAGAAATAAAAGATGATTACATACATAATGGAAATAAACTAGCTCGGGTGATGGTAGCTTATCTCTGAGATGAGATCTAGCAGCTACATGCCTATGAAATATGTTACAATGAGGCTCAACGGTCTTTCTATTATTGAATAACAAAGATAAACACTGAACAATGAAAACCCTAACCCTAGGAGATGGAACAACAAGAGTTTGTTGGCATTATGACTAATGCGTTGTCATTGATGACAACCTACTTGATGAACATGTCAACAGGATGCGTCTACATGTGACAAAGAGTTTGGTCAAAGGCATAGCATTATTAATCTAGGTTGTCATTGATGTTAATATGGCATTAACCGACATTTCAATATTACTGAGATGGCTAATGATAGTTAAAACTCTTATTTGACAAGGATATCATGAATGAAGATGTCAAGCCACTAAGAAGGAGTTTCGTCCTAGATGCCTATTGTTCATAATGGATCCCTGGACTATCATGATGACATATATGGTGAAATTACATTTGATGACATGGAAATTGAGGGAGTTGAAGATCACTTGATGGCATGAGGATTAAAGACATAACAAGTGGAGACCTCACTTAAAAACACTAGGTGACAAAGAAGAAGCTCGTACTGTCCCAATCATTTCTGCACTAAATAATGACCAGTCACATTGAAAATTATTTTTCACCTCCTTATATGTAGAATCTCATTATGAGACCTACACCATATTTTAGAGCATAATTTTGTCTTTCCAATGAGCTATTACACAACTTGAAACTGCAAGTGGTTTGAAAGTTATGAATTTTTGAAGTTATTTTATTAAATCTAGACATGGAGTTGACTTGAGCAACCTACACAAGTTGGCCTCCAAATAGAGGACGTGAATGTTCATTTCAAGGACGGAAGGGTATATAAAGAGAGGCTCGGACCTCTGTTTTTCTCAAGTAATTTCAGTGAAAATGTAGAGAAAAAGGACCAAACAGCTAGGAGGTTGAGGAGGATGTTTTAAGATCACAATTTGGGCATTTTCAGTGATTAAAATATTCTTAAAGAGTTCAGACTTAAGGACAGAAAACAGAACTTGTGACAACTACCTTTGGAGGATTATTTGTAATAAATATATCTTTATCTTAGGACCTCTTTCACCTTTTGGAGAAGCACAGATCACTATTTGACAATCTTGTGTGGTTCAGATAGACATTCTTTCAAGGACAGTCTCAAGAATAGTCTCCTATGGATAGATTGCAGAGTCTTGTGCCTTGGTGTTTTATGGAAGAAAAATTTAGGGCAGAAAATAGTCTTGCCATAATTCAGACAACAGACTTTGGATACCTTTCAAGGCCTCAGACAATTACTTGGGAAGAAGCTCGGTTAATCTGTCTCTATCTTGGATTTGTGGAAGACACTCATAACAGAATTTCGTTGGATATTGATAAGCTACTACAACAATAAGGAGTAAGTTTGAGTTCATAGTTTGAAGTAGGATTGGACTCTAGACAGTGAAAAAAGAATAGCTTCAAGCTCGGATTTTACTGGTGTATAGTGATAGAATGTGATCCTGAGGGGAAAACTTGTTAAATGTTTGGGTAGATCTCATATTGGCATTTAAAAGGTTCAATATTGAAGAAACTCTTTTGAACATTGGATAGTTAATAGAGCTTGGAACAAAGAACAATGAAGAATTTGGTCAAGGACATACAAGTAAGTGCATCACTAATAAAAGCTAGTGAAGGGTTTTGGAGGCTTTGATTGAAGTATTTATACAATGAACTTGAAGAATATTGAAGATTTTTTGAGAAGCCTTAAGAGATCTTGGAGATAACATTGAAGATCATGATGCATCATTGATGTCACCATGAGGTGACTTGGAGAATTTGCTTGGGTATGATGAAGAGAAGTGGTGACACCTTCTATATTACCAGGTTGTAACTGATGATGTAGCGTGAAGACTACAGTGAATCTGAAGATTGACAGGGCTCGATAAACAAGACCTTGGGATCCGTGAAGTACAACCAAACATATCTTGACAAAGTGAAGCTATAGGGTTGGAGCCCTTGGGCTTGGTGCCTCAGAATTGACAAGGTTGGTGCCTAGGAAAGTCCAAGTTGGTGCTTGGAAAATATAATATTGGTGTCCTTGGAGTTGGTGCTCATAAACTCAAGGTTGGTGCCTTGGATAAGATAGGGTCGAAGCCCTAGAGATTGGAGCCTCAATAAATTCCAAGTTGGTGCTTGGAAATAGGTTGGATTCCGATCGATGTCTTCATCTAGGGTTGAATCCCTATATATATTGTACTTGATTCACTGTAAATATTATATTAATAAAACAATTTATTCTTATTATTCATTTTGTGTTCTAAATATAAGTGATCTAACTCGTAAAAGTAACA
>APFE031172493.1:11568-62373 GCA_000404065.3 Pinus taeda | reverse complement strand
GCTGGTTTCATAACATTTGGTAGCAAAGCTTTAGATTTTAAGGTTTCGCTGCAACAAACAAGTCATTTTAGAATTTTCGCTATAACTTGTTTTATGCCACTTTTCAGAAGCTAAAAAAAACCCATTTGAAATGAAATCTCTCTGAACCTCGGATCCGAATTTCAAATCTTCTCTCACTATATTTTCGGAGATGTGATCTGAGGAAGTTAGAGTTTTTGTAAGCTCCAAAATTTCATCTAAAACAGGTCATCGTGGACTTTTCGCTATAACGTTTTCACTACAAAGTTTTAGAAGCTAAAAAAAAAACCCACTTGAGAAGAAATCGTTTTGAACCTCGGGTCCTAATTTCAGATCTTTTCTCGCTACATTTTCGGATATATGATCTGAGGAATTTAGGGTTTTTGCAGACTCCCGAATTACATCCTAAACAGGGAACCTTGAGCAAATCGTCATAACTTTCTCTCTGAGCATCAGATCAAAATTTCATAAGAAGTTACATAAAAGAGTACGGACTTTATTTTTTTTGGGTATAATTTTCAGAACCTAAGGTTGAAAAAATGACACGTGGCACGTCATACAAGTTCACTCTATTGAACTAGTCTATAATTATGTCATTGCGAGAGATTGGGAATAAATCTTTCTTCGAGAATCCAATTGCGGTCAGACTTGTGGAGTTAGAACGAGGACTCAAAGAGCTATTACAGGCCCAAATTTCAGAACTTAAATATCCAAAATTACAAAGTTACAGTTGTTTCAATATCGAGCTCCTAAAATCAGGAAAAAGCGAGATGAGGAAGTTTGATGGCAAGGATCCATTAAATTGGATGCTATAGATGGAGAAATATTTTTATCTACATGGTGTGCCATTGTTACAAAAGGTACATATTGCATCTAATTATTTAGAACTGAGTCAATTTTTATGGTATAAAGGGCTTTTTTCTTGTAAACCACTTGTCACGTGGTCAATTTTCACAGAGGAAATGATAGCACATTATGAGGATACAAAGAGAAACACCTTCTTTAGCCAATTGATAAATCTCAAACAAAGGGGTTCAATGGCAGAGCACATTGAGGACTTTCAAAAATTGAATATAAGGGTAAATCATATTCTAGAGAAGAAAAAGATAAATAGTTTTATCTATGCCATGGAAGCTGATATTGATGGTATAAAAGCATATTGGAAAAAAGGCATGGAAGATTTAAAGAAAGACATGGAAGGTTTGAAGGAAGGTGGGACAAAGCTACTACAAGAAAGGCCTCCTAATGACGAAAATGATCAAGGAACTTCAAAAGAAGAGGATAGACACTGGGAACCAACCCTAGAGAAAGAACAAATGAATTCGACCATATCTTGCATTGCAATGGCAGGAATTACCATTCCTCAAGCTCTCAAGATAGAAGGACATATCAAGAAGAAGAAGGTTCAAGCAGTGAAATATCAGGAAGAAAAGTATCAAGAAACACCAAAAGAAAAGGATACTCACCAGGAACGAACCCCATAGAAAGAAGAAATGAATATGACCATATCTTGTAATGCATCAGTCGGAATTACCACTCCTCAAACTATAAAGATAGAAGGACATATCAAGAAGAAAAAGGTAATAGTGTTGATTGATTCAGATATTAACCATAATTTTATTCATTGTAAGATAGTCAAGGAATTGAATTGCTTCCTATATCTAGCACCATAGTGTCAAGTGATGGTTGTAAGTGGAGGAACCATAAATTTCTCTAAAAAGTGCCATAATATCAAGCTATCCATGGGAGGATATGTATTGAATAGCCCAATGCTTTCCATTCCAATGGGTGGTGCTGATGTTGTACTAGGAGTCTAATGGCTACAATCCTTGGGTACAATAGCTTTTAATTTTCAAAAACTTTTCATGAAATTTTCTTCGGAAGGAAAGGAAGTTGAATTAAGGGGTATCACAAGGAAACCAAGAAAGACAATCAACTCTAACAGAATAACTAATCTTATAAATAAATAACAATGAGGCGTAATTGCACAATTATGTTTGCTAATGGTTCCCACATCGAAATCATCTATTTCTCCAGATCCCCAAAAATTCTTGGACAATCATTCCAAGGTATTTGAGACTCCCAAAGGTTTCCCACGTATTCATGATCATGATAATGCTATTCATTTGATTCCAAGAATTTTTCCTCCAAACATTAGGCCTTATAGATATCCATATGCCCAAAGAAGTGAAATTGAACATATGGTTGCAGAAATGGGAAAGGTTGGTATAATTATCCAACCAAATTTGATAAACAAAGCAAGGGATGAATGGAAGAATGGATAAGCAAGGTGGGAACTCATTCTTTTGACATTATTCTTTGAAATGTTCTTTCTCTTTTCAATATCATATTTATATCAACATTTAGTAGCATACTGTCTAGCCATTCCACAATAAAAACATTTAAATGGACTCTTACCTTTGAATTTTTTAGTTCCTTCTTGCAACTTCCTAACCAATTTTACCTCTTCTTCATCTCAGATATAACTACCCTCTTCAAGTTCTTGCTTTTGTTTGCCTTTTCTTGTAACTTTGTAGGCAACCTCTATAATCTCTAATTGGTCCCCTTTTGTCCTCATCTCATAGGTTTTCAAAATCCCATGAATTACTTTTATGGATAACTATTTCAAATCCTGCATTTCCTTAATCGCTAAAACTCTGGCATTGAAACTAGGATTTATTGATCTTAATATCTTCTCAACAATTGTAGAATCCTCAATTTTATCACCAAGATCCTTCATACTATTTACTACTTCGTCTACTCTGAAGAAAAAAAGCACAATACTTTCATATTCATGTATTCTAAGAGACTTGTATTAAATTCTAAATGATTGTAACTTAACACATTTTACCTTTGTATCACCTTCATAGTCATTGACCAATTTAACCCACATTTCTTTTGCAGTGTTAAGTTGCATCACCTTCATGAATTCATATGTTAGGTCCCTATACTACTAGTGTAACCCCTTATTGTTATTATTACAACCCCCTTATCATATTGTTGTGCCCATGTAGTCCCCATATTGTTATTATTGTGCCCCATAGAAGCCCACTATTGTTATTATTGTGCCCTTACATTATTATTGTTATGTCAGCTCTAATTATATTATGACCCCTTAGACTCCTATATATAGAAAGGAGATCTTGTCATTTGTATCATCTAAGAATTTTTCATTTGTGTAATGTAAAGGAGGTTTCCCCCTAGAAGAGGCTTATTTCTAAGGTGTTGATCTATCTTTTCTCTCTTTTTTTTAGTTGGTTTCATAACATCATATTTTGTAATTCCTCCCGTAATAGCATTGACTACTTCTACATTTATTTCATATTGTTTCTTTCCTACATCATCTGATGGAATGAATCCTAGCTATTGATACCCACTTTCAAGAGATGCCCAAGCATCATCCCCAAGATATTGCAAGTATGGCCTTATTCTAATCTTCCAAAATATGAATTTTGTTTTCCATTCAATAAATGTGGTTTTTATGAAAAAAATTGTCTTTCCCACTCATTTCTGTTGGATATTCCTTCTAGCGATCAAGATACTTCTTGAAGGATTTGGCTCTGATACTAATTGTTAGAAATACTAAGATGGGGGTGAATCAGTATTTTGTGCAATTAATATTTTCAAACTTTTATCTTTCAATGTTAATGAATAATTAAAATAAGAGCATACAAAGCACATCAATAAACCCATCATCACATGAGACACTTTATTTTTAGGTGGAAAACCCAACTCGGTAAAACCGTTGTTATTGTTGTCTACTTTGTCTTCAACTATTATTAAAATAAAAAACTACATCTTGCATTGGTGCAGGATTTTTCTAGTGCATAGGCTCCTGCCTATTATAGGTTGCAATCTCCACTAAATTCTCCAACTACCACTGGAAGGAAGCAACCACTCCCTCTAAGCTCAAGTGCTCCACATTTCAAAATTTTCACACTAGGATCGCTTAACAATCACTTATCTGGAAGACCATGTCTCAAAATGTTTCAAACTGGACCCATATACGTCATCATGCTCAATATGAATAGCAATAGACCAAAAGATGCTATATACTAAAACTTTGATAAACAAAATTGATTACAAGACCTTCAAACCCTAGCTCATCAAATCAGCATATTCATCAAACCAAATCTCATCAATGACCAAAAACCCCTCTCTTTTACAACTACAATCTCTGAACAAGATCCCTCGTGTAACCATCAAAATATTATTGTCAAACTAAATTAATTTCAACAAGACATGTGTCATTGTAAAATTTTCCTTGCAATATACTCCTTAGAACAAAACTTCTCTTTCAAGAAATGTCATCATAAACATCTAATCATTGTGCCCCAAAAGTATCTATTACTGATACAAGGTATATGAAAATGATAAACTCTGACATGATGCATTCAAATCAATGATCTTCTATCCAATCATCATAGAGAAAACCCCATAAAATTTTCAAGGTAGACAAGCAACGGCATCTTAAAATCTTGAAGCAATATTAGGCTTAATTTCTAAAATGACAAGAAGCAACCTCATAAATAGTATGAACCTTTTCAGTATGTCAATCTCCACATATCATCTAGACCCCTATGGTAGAACAATTCTCATCTTTTCTGATGCAACAACAGTGAAACAAGTAATTAAGAAAACCAAGTTTTGTTGTTGGGACAAACACCCTCCAAAAATTTGCTTACACTAGAATTTTGGAGCCTACTTGTAATCCAATGATCTATCATTCCTTGATTGCCCATAGTCACTTCATGGTTGGTTGATCTTTCTTAACTATCAGGGTCACTTTCCTACACATGCCTAGCTTTCGATGTATTCATAAGCACTTTTCTTACAAGAAATCCTAGCAGTTTATGTGTATCTTAGAGAGTCAAACCATGCACAATACTAGCTGATAGTAACTACACAGATGCTAAAAACAGTCATTGTGCAATTATCTGGGGTTGATGACTACACAATCCCAAGAGGTAGTTATTCCGCAGTCTCCAAGGATAGTGAGTCTCCAAGAATAGTGATCGCATAGTCCCTGGAGACAGAGATTGTGTAGTCCTTGTTGACAATCAATACAAAATCCCAAGATTGACAGTTCCCCCATTTTTGGTTGTGATTGTATCATCTCTCGGGTGAGTTTTATAAATTGTCGCTTTTGTACACTTTTATTTTCATTATCATCACTTTCACTTTTTTAACTATCGTTTTTCTTGACTTCACTTATACAAGTGGTGCTCTTGTGTTCTCTTCACTATAGCATGTGTCGCTTCCACTTTATTTTAGCTTTTGAAAGTGTCATCAAAAGCGTCATCTTTTGGCATGGGAAGTGTGGCATATTGTGAAAGCAAAATTGTGGGTTCATTTCCAGAGGTAACTTTAGTGTCTATGGGTCCTATTTATCATATAGACATGTATTAGACTCATTCCCTATTGTACTAGTGTCATCATTGTTGTCACAAAGTGTATCTTAAGTGTCGCACTTGGAGGTAAGTGTTGTTCTATTATCATTTCGATGAGGACATGGTGATGGTAAGTGCTTCCTTGTGGATTGGTTGATCATATATAAGTGTGTGATCATTTTCAAGTCATGTTATGGCCCAATATCTCTGCTCTACAGTTCCACACTTAGCAATTTTTTGTAACAGATCCTTCTTCATTGAACCTCCTTCCAAACTACCTCCTTAAACTGCTCATTTTGTAGTCTCGGGCCACAAGAAGCTTTTCCTGCCACTTTGAACTATGCAATGTGCAGTCCCTACCTCCAAGGACTGCACATTTCATAGTCATAATTCTCAAGATCAACCTCCTGCTCCCTAAAACTATGCAATTTAAGCTTCTCATCAAACTCTTTCTACACATTCTACAATTGTAGCTAGCAGTCTCTCTCTCGTCTTCCCTAAACTATGCAATCCAGATGCCTAGTTTCCCTCCAGGACTACACATTGCATAGTCACATTGGGAAAGCCTACCTCATTATTACCCTCAACTGTGTAATCCTCCTTCTTAGGTCCCCATAATTTTGCATTGCATAGTTGCAAGCCTTAGTCCCTTACTCCTACCCTTTGGAATTGTGCATTGTGCAATCCTTGAGCCTTCCTCCTGATCCATTACCTAGTTCCAGGTCAATCAATGGACTTCATGAGGAGAATTAGACCAGGAGATTTATGGATTTATGTCTTATTGTCATGAGTGGATTTCACTTGCACATAAATATCTTGACATGACAGGATGATGCTCAAAGATGAAGAGAAGGAAATTATTTTATTTGACACTTGTGAAGATGGAACCATGAAGACGTCATCGAGTAAGAAGATGAAGGGACACAAGCTTATGATAGAATATCAAAGATCGTGATTGCATGAAGACTCCATATCAATCATCCCCTTAGAGTATGAACACAAAGAACATGCAAGATCTATCATGAAGACGCAAAGAAAGCATCAAAAGGAGCAGCTTGGCAATGCCACATCATCATGACATTCCATGTCATCATTGTCGAGAGTCATCTCAAGAGTCACATGTGTCAGAATTGTTGAAAATTTAAGCAAGAAAGTCTCAATTTGATTTTCCCTTTGTCAAATTGAGAAAATTTAAATTTCCACATTAGCGAACAACTTGGAAGCAATTAAATTGTGTGACATGGCTCTTTTCACTCAGTTATCTCTGTAAATTCGAGTTAGAGGAGTTGGAGTTAAATTAAGCATGTGTGATTGCTAATTTGTAGCAATCAAGGTCAGTTATTTCAAGTTGTTTTCAGTTAAACTAGTTATAACTATTGGAGGAACTAGTGGAAGGTCACTTGTGCAGTGGGACAGATGTCTAACTGAGTCATCATCCAATTAACTAATCAATCAACCCAAAATAGCTAGTGCAAGCAAATAATTTGAGTTCCCAAACTATGGTAGAGATTCCAAGGAAGTGTAACATCAGTTGTAGACTAGTCTTGAGTGTATAGTTGTTGCATGCAGTTAGATGATCAATCTTGGTAATTTCATAAGAATTTTGGATGAATTCCTAAATAATAGGGGCCTAATTTTCTCAGGAATTGCGTAAATAAATAGGGGCTCAAATAGATGTATAAAATGACTAAATTTGGGTCAAAGATTCTCACTAAGCGTAGAGATAGGTTATTCACTTGCAAGTTGAGCTCAGATTGAGCTAGAAATTATAATGCATCTCTATTCATTAGATTAATGAAAGCAGAAAAAGGGGTTTCTAGTAGATTACTTTCCCCTGGAAAAATAATGTGTGCATGTGTGTTATTTCTCATTGAATGTTTGTGATTGATGTTCTAAATTGTGAATTGAGTTATGCAGAGCAGTAGAGTAGAATTGTGTCTTGTTATTTAGATTAAAACTTCATGAGCAATTGAAATTCTACACCATAATTTATATATGATATCAGAGCAGGATTCACATTAACATAGGAATTTTGAAGTAGTTCCTCAGGAGGATCAAATTTGCAGTTCAGTGTCGCAGGATTTCTTCAAATTTTGGAAAATGACCTTCAACGAGATGAGACTAGAGTATTCCTTGGAAGGAAACTCTAATTTGATTGCATAGAAGGATCAAATGGAGGCAATATTGGATGAAAATGGATTGTTAGAATATGTCAAGGCAGATACTGAAAAACCACATGCATCTAATGCACAAGACCTAACCCAGTGGAAGAAAGAGGTAGCCAAGGTGAGGAGAATAATCTTGGAGGGAGTGTGAGACCACATTGTCTCAAATATCCATGGGAAATAAAATCATTATGCAATGTGGTAGGAACTAACATATTTATTCCAGAATAGCAGTGCCCATAGGAAACTAGCCCTCAAAGAAAAACTTTGAAATATCAACATGCAAAAGAATGAAATTATTCCATGGTATTTGAGCATATTTACACAAGTTTTTGATGATCTTGGAGGGGTTGGTGTTAATGTTGCAGACGATGACTTGGTAAGCCCAGCCCTTCTAGGCCTTCCCAAAAGCTAGTACAACCACCAAGACTTGGTGAACGAGAGGGAGAAATTACCAAATTTGGAACGCTTATGGTTGGATTTGGTATAAGAAGACATAAGGTGGAATACCATAGATGGAACTTCATCCAAGGGTGAGGATGAATAAAAATATTCATTGGTTGGAAATGGAAATAAGGTAAAAGGGAATAAATCTCAAGCCAAACTAGAATCTAGTCAAGGGGGCAAGAAGAAAGATTTGTTCAATATTAAATGCTTCAATTGTCATGAATTCAGGCACTATGCCACAAAGTGTCCACACAAAAATTCAAGCAATAAGAACTCAAGAGGAGTAGCAGGTGAAGCCTTGGCTTCATAGTTCAAGCCTTACTTCACCCTTATGACATGGATGGCCATCTATTGGCTTGTTGGGGCCTGACCCAGGTTTAGGAGTGATTTAGCTAAACAAATAATGCACTACCAGTGCTTTCGACAACAATCCGCGGAGCGCGAATTGAAGTGTCACCCGAGGTAGTATGGGAGGGTGCTAGAAATAGGTTTCCGCACCCTTGGGATGTCTTGATGTGGTCTGGAGGGGTTGTGAACCATTTTGTGGCCTCGTGCCACTCTGTACTGCTATCGGGCTTTCATGTAGACCCGCGCAGGTGCGCTTTCTTATTAATGAAATTGTTACAGATCTGATCTTCTTGTTACAATCTTTAAGCAAACAATTAACAATAAAATCCAGTGCGCACAATCATAATTCTTTAAAGACATAAACTCATATAATAGATGCATAAACCAGAATACAATAGATCCGCAATATTTCAGAAACAACTTATCTTTATTAATATTTTTTGTCAATACAACCAGATCCACCCTACGTACTCAGTTGCAGGGGTCGGCGCACACAACTACAGACTCTACCAGGCCTCTACGCACACAACTGCAGAGCCTTTATCTATTTGCCAACACCCTTGACTCGAACTTACAGATACTGAGAGAAAATTATCTTCATAAACCCATTACATTCAAGATCCAAAACTAAAAAATGACTTCTAACCATAGATCCTTGCTCTATTTATACATTTCCAGGGTCCACGGACCATGGGCAGGCCGACTCACTTTCTATTTTCTTACATAATTTTTGGGCAGACAACCCTTTGAATTTACTCATTAACATTCACTCTCCACGCACCTCGTGGAGCCTTTACCATATTTTTACCCAAAATTGCAAGCTTTGAGCCCCAAAATCATTACACGGGGCGTCCGCTACCCAACAAGCCCCCAACACAATCATCGTGACTCATCCCGAGTCACTCGGCTAGTGCGGAAATCTTCGTGTGGAGGTAATGCAACAATTTCTGTGCTTCTCTTACACTTGCAACAAAATCTTCCACCATCTGTTGTACCTGTTCTACGCAAGCCACCAATGCATCAGTATCTATTTCAGTTGCCTATTTGAGTGCATATGTTGCCTGCATGTGTGCTACCTTTCGCTCAATGGTGATGGAATGCCTCATCAAGCCAAAGTTGGATCCATTCTTTAATCACTACTTCCTTCTGCCGAGCAGCATTAGCTTTTATCTTAAGAGCCTGGGCCTCCCTCATCTTGGCCAAGCACTACGTAACAACAATCGTCTGTGTGGTCCCTCTGAAATTATCATAGGCTTGTTGTAACTCCCTTGCCTCTGTTTCCAACCATTGTAAGCTTGGGTCTTCCTATAGTGAAGTGAGCATATAATAAGAAATTGATCCAACAAGTCGACGCACTCCTGCATGGCACGCATTATTGTTTCCTGCTCGGTTTGAATGATGCCTCTCCACTGCTCGATGACCTTCGGTGGTGTATAAGGCTAGGTTTTGAGCTTCAGTTCTGCGATCTATAATTTGAGTTCCAACTAGACCCTCGCGCTTCTTCCTTTTCTACGTAGAACCCACTAGACAATTTGTGGATTCGTATGCCAACAGGTAACTCGGCTGCAATCTCCAGTTTAGGGGCACGAGAACATGCCTCCCCTACAATTTTCTCCAACTGCCAATTTTGTGCTACCGCTTCGTCCTGTTGGAGGCTCAACTATTCTATATTACTTCACTGCTCGTTGAGTACATGTACCGCACATCGTTCCCTAGTGCAGAGCTCCATATTTGTGTTGTCCTGGAGCTGGTACAACTTTTCACGCAGGAGGGCAGCCAAATTTAATCCAAGCCCCGTAAGCTGACCCACCATAGCTTTGTCCGCCACATTTTCTATTGTTAATGCTCCTACCGAGAGTGAAATAGTATTAGCCATTTTGGCCTGTGGCAGTTGCTCAGTGGCTGACATACTCGTAACTCCACAAGTAGCAATGGTTCCCGGCTGCGAGGCTCGTGCCCCAAGTTCTTGCAACTACGCGTGGAGCACCCCCAACACAATTTGTTGCTCCGACATGGCCTCGTCGATTGCTTCCCGAGTGACTTCGTGAGCTATATCCCCTATGTAACCTAGATCACCCTCAGTCAATGTGATAAGTTCCCCATCCCATTTAGATGCCTTGGCCTTCTTTCACAGCTTCGTCTGTTCTATTGGCCTTGGTCGTTTTAAGGGAAAACCCGTGGTGGTTGGCATCATTCCTTCCATCCCTATTTTCGTGGTCGGCTCTATGGTCACCTTCGGACTGCTTTCGTCCTTTTTCGTCGCAGCCCCTCCTGTTGTTGCCTTACCTGTAGAAGCTTGTGATACCTCCCAGGCTGCCCGTAATTTCGTAGTGTGTTGTTCGTTCCTCTTTTGTTGTGCTACATGCTTAGCTTTAGCCTTTTATTTTTGGATAGTGGTCTCATCACGCCCCACCGCATCTAGTCTATGCCACTTCGGTGGCCACATATCCAATACCACAAAGATAGCCTCGTCAATGGCAATGAAGGGAAGTGTGGACCACATCTCATCTGGGTCCTTGTGCGCACAGATGTATACATGGTGTATGTCTGCCTTAAAATCGGCTACGTTCTTCACACTATCAAATATCTCGACAGATAGATAGGGTTGTTGGTTGATCCACTGTCAGATGTTTACTTCCATTAGTATCTAGAAAATCTTGATGTCCCAAACTCTTGTGGCATCCCTCGTCACCCAGAGTGATGCGTATTTGGCGGCTTCTAGCCAATCCTGGTCCAAGGAAGGAAACTAACTATCTTCGGGTAATTCACTTGTAACCAACATGATGGATAATAGAAACCATGCATAGTGGAAGGTCTTTCCCTACTCTTGAGCCTCCCTGCAATTGGTCAGGAATTCATCACAGAGGAACTGCGCCCAATTGAACCATTCCCCTTCTGCGCATTGCTCAGCTAGCGCAATGACTATTGGTGGGACCTCGTTGTCGTGGCATTTCCGTATTACTTTTCCTGCCAACAACTAGGTAGCAATGCAGACCCCTTTGTCCAGAATACTGTCAATAGCATACCCTTGCTGCTATTTCTCCAATTTGAATTTATTTTTCAAGGTTTCCATCATTGTCACATCGCCACTCATATCAACTATTTCCATGGGGTCCCTTCCTTCACAGGGAAGCCCCGAGATCTTGTGAATAAGTTTTGTCGTGATGGGGACAGGTTTGTCTATCCATAAGTATCCATCATGTACCAAACAGAGTAGTTGTCTGATTACCAATATTGTAATGGGGGGCCATCGAAAATGTGGAATGGACAGGAGACAGAGTAACCCAGCTTCTTCCGCCCTCCGCGCTTTGCTCCATCAATTCAATAGTTGCCAAATGGGGAAACTTATCGGTACCTGCAAGGTCCCATTCTTCAAATTTCATAGTTGAGATGTGGTCGGTCACCGTTCCTTCAAACAGAACCCCTTTAGGGAGAGACAGGGTGTTGAGTATGTTGTCAATGGCATCCAGATCTGTAGGGACCTTGGCCTTCCCTTTTCTTGGAGGAACATACTTGGGTTGTCTTACTAGCTGGATATCTTCTTCTATCTCTTCGTCTGATTCTATTTCTTCGACATAGGTCAGAGGATCTTTGTCCTCTTCATCACTCTCAATCATAACGGTTTTTCCTTTTTCCTCCATTGACAATCTGCCTAATCACGGATTTCACAGAGACGTCTGGACCAGTCGTGCTACTTGGGGGTTCTTCTTGGTCTGCGGTGTCCTGGGTGATTTAGGTATTTCGGTTGTATCATCCTTGGGTGTGGATATCGACCTAAGTAGGGACTCCTGTATTACCTTCGGCAGGGCTTTAAACCATGAACTTTCTCTTACGACTGCTTCATTCATCCTATTCTACTCTATTTGAACCCTGAACAGTTTATTATGCAAGGGGACAAATGGTGTGTGGTAACAAGCGACCTTTGCTTTATATAGCCTTTCCATTTCAAATTTGGTTGTTCTCCTTGTTCGTGGCTTATTAATGCGATTTTGGCTGCAAATCCATTCAGTCCTGTGTCTTAGTGGCCCTCCGCCCACTCTTTAGTGTCTTAAATGGGACATCTTGTCATGAACAGTAGCTGCAATGGTCATCGTCCATTTTTCCCACGTGGCAGCGCAATCCCTGGTAGGCAGATCCATTCTATGCTTTTTACTGGTCCAGCGCATCCCGTCCGAATTGCGCAACCTTCCTGTAGACTGATTTATAGTCCCGTGCTCTCTTTCAACCATGTGGAGTGCTAAGACTATGCCTCCTATAGATATTCAAGTGGTCACACCCCTTGTGCAGGCCTTCCTCTTCCCTGCTAGACCGGGCTGTGCGTACCCTTCGCGTTCCTTTGAGTTAAGTAGTGCATTGTAGTTTGTGCTCGCTTGTTCACTAGGGTGCAGTCGCAACCATGATAGCAGGGTTACGGCTTGTTCGAGTAACATATGAGTTGGCTAGGTCCGATCCCCTCAGTTGCTCCTTCACGCGGCCCATTTGTGTGACTCCTATTTTTATTTTGTCAATTTCCTCATCTAGACTCGCACTCTTCCTCCTTAGCCTAGCCCCTACTTCCTCTAGTTTGTGAAGTCTCATGTTGCCATGTTGAATGGCTTCTTGCAACTACCGGATCCCTTTGTCCAGGTCTTCTTGTTTAGGTAAAACTGCAGGGGCAGTGGCTAGGGAAATTCTCTTCGGTTCCCTGGTTTCAGCACGTTTATGCATGGATAGAGTTCTCTATGCACACCCTGTTGAAGTTATGGTTTTATTGGCCTAGCGAACCCTTGTTACACGCAGATTCTGTTGGGTCGATGGTTGCACAGTATACAGTTGTGCCCTTCATTGTAGATGGGTTCCTGAATTGCTATATCATGGCTGCTCTATTCACCGCGGAAGTCCTCCAACCTATACCCACAACCACCTTCTACCTCCATGCTCACTCCACCTCATCTTCCTATGTACACACCATACTGTTGCATGTGTTGCTTCTTCCGTTGCACCATGCCGCTTCTGCTTTACAATTGAAGTGACAAGGTTGACGAACTCCTCCTCATTTGTTGCGTCGTCGTCTGCTGGTCATTGCCTTACTTCGGTGGTTACGCATCGCAGTGATCTAATCATCATATTATAGTTGAGTGTTGTGACTTCATGCAATCATTTTTGCCATCGTTCAATCTCCTCATCTGAATCTGATGTGCAGGAACTATCGCGCTCCCATGAAAGTCTTTCGTCCACTGAGGGATTCACCCGATCCTAGTTTTGTGTTGTTATCTGGTAGATGTATTCTAGTTCATCGTCACTACCCTCGTCACGTGCCAGTTTGGTGTAGCACGCTCCTTTAGCTAGGTCCAGCGGAACTATTACCCAAAGTGACTTTTTCTCAAATGTCATTTTTCATCTTTTTAAGTTGATGACCCCATTCATGTCCATGGCCCAATCTATTCCTAGCAATGTTGGGTATGGATTACTGTCTTCAACAATTTCTATTACCTCAAAGTCGGTTTGCGTACTTACACCTTCAATGTCCACTATCACCCCTTGCATTCGTCCCATCGGTAAGATCTTTTGTTGGTTGGCCATCCGTAGTTGAATAGGAGATCACTGTAGTGCAGGCCTACCCATGCGTTCCCACGTTTTCTTAACCAACACATTCGCATCCGACCCTAAATCCAGAATGACCTAGTCCATCTCATACTCGCCGATTTGCACCATCATTCGCATCTCCCAGCCAATGCGCAGAGCATGTTTTCCCAGTTTCCAGACTATGTGCGGCTCCCCTAACCTTGTGCACCTAGTGATCAGCTCTTATAGTCCTTTAACTGCTCTATTGTCATGTAGAAACTTCATACATGTCTCTAAAAAGGTGGTAATCATAGAGGGATCCATTCCCAGCTCAATTGGATCCCTACTACCTGAAGTAGAGACTTCCGTGAAGCTCTTCCAAGTTTTCTTATATGTCTCCTTCGCCTGTGCCATCTCAAAGTCAGGTTCCCTTATAGGAGCATCACGACCCTTCCCATCTTCTCCAAGTTGTTTCCACGCATCTCCCCCTGTAGTTGCACCGCTCCTTAGTACTATGGTTACGCTAGGGTCCTCTTCACTTTGTTCTGACCTCATCATTTGGACATTTTGAGTTGGAGTGGGCTGCAATACCCCTTTTCACGCATATGGGCAATTAGCGTCGGATAGTCTACCATTTCATGGTCAAACTGCTCACAGTATGGACAAGATATTCTCGTCAGGTTAGTACAGTTGTGAGTGTAGTGCTTCAACCTACCGCAATTATAACAGATCAGTTGTCCACACCCTCGCCCAGGCCCCATTCCTCTTCCTCGTCCACGTCCTTGGAATCCCCCACATGGCCCTGTGGCTGGGTTGAAACCCCACACCTCAGTCTACATTCGATAGTCTGGGGCCCTCTCCCTCATTAGCTTGTAGCTTCAACAAGTTCGCTCATCATGACCCACTGACCTACAAAAGTTTCAATGCAGTTGCTACAGAGTCTGGGTATACTTCTGCAATAGGTTGCAGTTGTTTGTTAGGTGCTTTCCTCCCACTTGACAAATCGCGCACCAGAGGGAAAGCGCCGCACTTGGCCCTGCTTGTACCTCCAACCTTAATGGCATCGGCCCCCATCCCACCAGATAACTTGCAAATACGGGGTAGTGGTCATTGTCATGACCTTGAACTTTGCATTTGATGCATCCTACTTTTGCACACACCTCCAGTCAGGGCGCCCTTTCTTGCTTCAAACTTTTCATTTCTAAGCACAGGTTTTGTAGTTGTGCATGGATTTTCTTAACTCCCAACCCCAGATCCTGTATTGGATTTTCATGTAACCTCATCGTTGTCTCCAATGCTTCAGCTTGGGTTGAGATCTTTTGCTGTGATAGCAACATCCTTAGATGTGGTGTCAAAGATGCCACAAACCATGCGCAATGTTGCGCGTTCGTCAACATCATGTTAGCCTCGCGGATTTTACTTTTCAATCTCTAATCTAGATCCCACAGGGTTTCACCAGGAATCATCACGATCTCCTTGAACCCGATGATCGACTGCATTTCCAATTTGGGTCGGCTAAATTCTTTGTTCAACGTGTCCTGTATCACCGCTATTCCTGCATTCGGGTGATCACTAGAGTACTTTATATACCACGTCAATGTGCATTCCTGCAGCACGCTAACTAGAGTATAATTTTTTATGTTACCATCCGTTACGCCTTGGGCTTCCCATACACCCTTTACCATGAACTAGAACTAATCTGGTTCCTCATTTCCTACGCCTCTAAATACCAGCAACTTGACCGCACTCACCATCCCAACCTTTGGTGGTGGTGGAGGTGGGGTAGGTGAAGATGGGTTTGATGCAGGTGAAGTAGGTGATGGCATGGATGGTGGTGGTATCAGTGGAATGCGTTGCTTTATCAATCGGACTGCGCTTCTCGAAGAGAACCCTGCGAGCTCCTCCTCGCTTTCTCGTGAGAGTGAAATTAGAGGATTGTTTTCTAATCCTTCGATCCCTTGGTAGCCTCTTCTACTCCTCGTTACCCTAGACATCAAGGGATGCACATAACCCATTTTTCACATAACATCATTTTAATCCAAGTATTCAATGATTTGATGTACTTACCCTGCAATCCTTGGAGAAAGCACCTTTCTGCCTCGTTGTAACTCATAATTGTATCTATCACGAACTCGGTTATAAACCCTCCTATTATTCAATCCAACCAGTGATCTACTGTTCATGCGATTTTATCTTCAGACGCTTCCAGCCTATGCACCAACTCTGGAGTCCACATGATGGGTTGTTCCAGTTTGTACCTCCCCCGACTATCAGATAGCCTCTCAATCCACTCATATAGTTCTATCAAGAAAGACGCGAAGAGGATCTCATGGATTTTTGTGTATATGTAGCGATCCAGGCACCTTTCCTCAGATATCTACGGATTTATGTTTTCCTGAAACACGAACTCATAAAGCTTTTGATCCAACCAATCTTCAAGCTCTTTCTTCGTAGGGTTCCCGTGTTCCGACATCAGACATCCCTTAGGCAGATCCCGATCCCAGCAACGGAACCATTTGTTGGCTTGTTGGGGCCTAACCCAGGTTTAGGAGTGATTTAGCTAAACAAATCCCGCACTATTGGCCCTTTCGGCAACAATCCGCGGAGCGCAGACTGAAGTCTCACCCGAGGTAGTATGGGAGAGTGATGGAACTAGGTTTCCGCACCCTTGGGATGTCTTGATGTGGTCTGGAGGGGTCGCAAACTGTTCTGTAGCCTCGCACCACTCTGTACTACTATTGAGCTTTTGCATAGACCCGCGTAGGTGCACTTTCTTATTAATGAAATTGTTACAGATTTGATCTTCTTGTTATAGTCTTTAAGCAAAAATTTAACAATAAAACCCAGTGTGCGCAATCATAAATATTTAAATACATAAACTCATATAACAGATGCATAAACTAGAATACAATAGATCCACAATATTTGAGAAAAAACTTATCTTTATTAATATCTTCCGACAATACAACCAGATTCGCCCTGTGCACTCAGCTGCAAGGGTCCACACACACAACTACAGACTCTACCAAGCCTCTGCGCACAGAGCTGCAGAGCCTCTATCTATCTACCAACACCCTTGACTCGAACTTATAGATGCTGAGAGAATATTATCTTCATAAACTCATTGCATTCAAGATCCAAAACTAAAAACTGACTTCTAACCATATAGCCTTGCTGTATTTCTACATTTCCATGGTCCGCAGACCATGGGTAGGCCGACTCACTTTCTATTTTCTTACATATTTTTCAGTGGACAACACCTTGACTTGACTCATTAACATTCATGCTTCACGCACCTTATAGAGCCTTTAACAAACTTTTACCTAAAATTACGTGCTTTGAGCCCCAAAACCATTACACGAGGCCTCCGCTACCCAACACCACCACAGTGGTGGGGTTGGTATGGTACTTGGAATCAGGTGCCTTGTTCCAAAGGACTGGGTGCGAAGAGTTCTTCAATTACCTAGAGGAGAAAGATCTCCAAATTCATATTGAGTTGGGGGATGATCAAAGGTACAACACGACTAGGATTTCTACAGTCACCTTTCAGAGGGATTCAAGATCCCCTCTTTTCCTCAAATATGTCATGTTTATTCCAGGCCTAAAGAAGAAACTCAACTCTATAGAAATTTTGGAAGGACATGGTTATAATGTGATCTTCAGCAAAGGAAAGTAATTCCTGAGACACGTAGCCACGTGGCAAGTGAAGTAGATCGATGTTCATTTGAAAAACTTGTATAAGATAGATGTGGAATATTGTGTTGCCTTAAGCAGTAAGGCGGAGAAAGTGCATAGCCATGATGTCTGTGAACTTTGGCACAAATTACTTGGTCATTTGCAGCATGGTTCCTTGAAGATTATGTAGCAAATAACCACTTGCCTCCCTAACTAAGCACTTGAGCAGCAGGATGTATTCAAAGTATGTATCATGGGGAAGTATGTAAAATCCACATTCCATGATCGGGACAACAAAGCTCATGCATTCTTCCAAAGAATCCACTCTAATTTTTGTGGACCTTTATCGAAGGCCTCCAATTCCAAATACAATTTTTTTTTGTTATTTTTAGCAATGATTTCTCAAGGAAGTGTTAGATATTCTTCATGTAGAAGTAATATGAGACATTATCCAAGTTTGTGGAATTCAAGGCACTAGTTGAGAAAGAGATCAGCAATAAGGTGAAGCGTCTTAGGAGTGATAATGAAGGTGAGTATGTTTCGAATGAATTCAATAATGTTTTTGTTAAAGAAGGCATTCGAAGAGAGTTGACAGGACCCCACAACCCATAGCAAAATGGTGTATCTGAGAGGAAGAATCAAAGCATTGTGGGAGCAGTGAGATCTATGCTACATGACCAAGGCCTACCACTTCATTTGTGGTAGAGGCATGTAACACAACAGTCTACTTGTAGAACCATAATCCTCATCGGCTTCTTGGTATGATTACACCGGACGAGGCTTTCTTGAGGAGGAAGTTGAATGTGTCTCACTTCACGATTTTTGGAGCCTCTATTTACTTCCATGTCTCCAAATATTCTAGGAAGAAGCTTAAGCTGACAAAAGAGTTGGGAGTAATTGTGGGTTAGACAAAAGCTACTCACAACTATAGTGTGTACTTAACTTCCCTCAGAATAACAATTGTGCGAAGTGATGTAAATTTTGATGAGGAGAAAGGGATGTAGTGCTATCTTGAGAGGGATATTCAAAGCCCACCAGAAGAGGATCTTTTAGCTCCAAAGGAGGAGCCTCAAGAAATTGTTGAGCAGCCATAAATAGAGGAGAAAATATTGGAGACATCCACTCAAGGAAAATCATCCATAGAAGGAAGAAAAGTAACCAGGGAAGCTTGTTTGTGTAGGAAAAGGAGTTCACCTGAGAGGTACACTAGTTACATGGCCCTAATAACCAAGCTTGTAGAGACTGAGCCATCCTCTTTCAAGGAAGAAGTAGAAAATCCTTGTATGGGCTGATGCAATCGTGGAGTAATATGAATCCATTGTAAAGAAGAGTGTTTGGGAAGTGGTCCCAAGACCAGCAGATAAATCAGTTGTGGATTCGGGATGGAAATTCAAGGTTAACCATGCAGTGAATGGAAGCATAGAGAAGAAGTATAAGGAAATATTTGTGGCCAAAGGATTCTCTCAAGTTTATGGAATTGACTATGAGGAAACCTTTGCTCCTATATAAATGTATTCATCCATTAGATATATTCTTGCTCTAGCTGCGCAGATGGGGTGGATGGTCCACCAAATGGATTTACAAATAGCATTTATCAATGGGGTTATTGAGGACGAGGTGTGCAGTGAGAAACCAGAAGGATTTGAGACATTTGATCTAGAGTCTCATGTGTGCAGACTCAAGCAAATGTTGTACGATCTCAAACAAGAACCTTGTGCTTGGTACATGAGGATCAATAGTTATCTCATTGGTTTGGGCTTCACCAAAAGTGAATTGGATGCAAACCTATATCACATCTTGGTAGAAGGTAAATTTCTTATTATTTTCTAATATGTTAACGATTTGATTTTAAATGGTGATGACAAATTGACCAGATCTTGCAAAGAGGATCTTGCAAGGGAATTTGAAATGAAGGGCATGGATCTCATGCACTACTTCCTTGGGTTGGAAGTATGGCAAGGCAATGGGGAACTATTTGTTTCTCAAGGCAAGTACACAAATTATATACTACATATATTTTAAATGGAGAGTTGTAAACCCATGGAGACACCTCTAGCGACCAACTAGAGGAAGGAGGATGCCACTTCAGGTGAAAAAGTGGATGCTACCATTTATTGGCAACTAGTGGGTTCACTAACGTATCTTATGAACACACAACCATATATGTGCTATGCAGTCAACCAACTGATCTAGGCTATGACTAGACCAACCAAATTATATTGGAAGGCAGTTAAGCATGTTTTACAGTAACTCAAAGGCACTACCCAGTCTGGACTATTGCATAGACGAACAAAGGGAGTGAAGTTGTGTGGCTTCATACATGCATATTGGGCAAGGAGTCCATCTGACAGAAAGAGTACATCATGTGGAATTTTCAATGTTGGGTCTATAGTTGTTTCCTAGTATAGTGGGCATAAAAAAATTGTGGCACTCAGCTCAGCAAAAGCATAATACATGGTTGCAATTCAATCAGCATGTCAAGCAATCTGGATGAGAAGTATACTTGTGGGACTATTTTTTCAAATTATGGATCCAAATGTGATCTATTGTGATAATCACAGTTGCATCAAGCTCTCTAAGAATCCTGTATTTCACGATCAATCCAAGCATATAGACATCTAGTATCACTATTTATGGGACTTACAAAGGCAAATAATGTTACTACAATACATTCTAACAAAGGAACAATATTCTCACATTTTGATAAAGGATTTGTCAAGAAGGAAGTTTGAGTTCCGTAGGTGCATGATAGGGGTGTTTGATAATCCCTTTCTTTCTAAGAGGGAGTGTTGAAAACTTCAGCAAGAAAGTATCAATTTTGTTTTGCTTTCGTCAAATTGAGAAAATTTGAATTTCCACATCAACAGAAAACTTGGAGGTAGTTAACTTGTGTGACATGACTCTTGTCAATCAGTTAGCTCAGTAAATTCAAGTTAGAGGAGTTGGATTTCACTTAATCATGTGTGATTACTAATTTTTAGCAATCAATGTCATTTATTTCAAGTCATTTTCAGTTAAACTAGTTCTAATTGTTGGAGGAACTAGTGGAAGGTCAATTGTGAAGTGGGACAACAGCCTAACTCACTGATCATCAAGTTAATTGATCAATCAACCCAAAATATCTAGTGCATGTTGTTGTCCCTTAAGAAACCAGTTTCTAGGTTGTGGAGAAATTGTGCTTAAGACATTCAATTTTATTATGCATGTCACTTATTTATATAATGTATCTTCATTTGAAGGATCTGAAGGACCTAACCTTAAACCCTTAATATTTAGCTAATATGAAAATATCAATATGCCATGTGATGTTGAATATAAATGTTGTGTGAAGAATATTTTGAGAAATTAAAGGCAATATGTTGTGTTTGACAGAAACTATTATCTCTAACTTAGAGGAAATATAGATAAAGGAGTTTTAAATATGGGAGCACTCTTTCAAGGAATTTTAACTTTATCCACATAAGCAAACAAAGACCTGTAGCTTCATTACCATATTTAAAGAGAGGAAGAGACATAATGACACATAATAGAGAAATTACAAAATCATACCCAACACTGTATGGAAAACTCCTGATTCTTTCATTAATCATTAGTCTATCAAGTACAAAATAGTATAGTCTTTAGATTCTTCAAAATTCGGACCCTTCTTCTATAATTTTCCTTCTTTTTATACATCACGATATAGTTGGTAACTACTAAAATTGTCAAACTACTTAACTACTTTCTAACTGTCTAAAGTAAAAGTCATTACAGAACATTACATTGGGGGGTAAAAGGCACCTCATTTTTCTCAAGAAATAGGACAACATAAAGTAAAAGAAATTAAGTATGATTGGTGCTTGTTGATCAGTGTTTGAATCTGTGGCTTGAGTAGGTGGTCCTGCTGGTGTATCTTTGGTCTGCTCTATCATCCATTCTTTGTATTTTCTCCGCAATGGTACAATTGACTTTGGTGCTTCTTCCAATTTGTGAAGTGTTATTTTGTATGCTATAATCCTACTATAAGTAGGCTTATCTGTAAATAGAGTCTTCACCATCCATAGAAGCTTAAAATCTTTATTAACATAATTCACAATAGTGGCTCCCTTCAATACTATTGTCTTTTCATGAGTGTTGTCAACTTTTCTTTTTGCCTCAACTAGCAAAGTCTCATATGTATTCCATGGCAACAAGTTTCCTTGTAGATCCCAGCAAGAGCGAAGTCCAGCTCTAACCCTTTTATCAAATAGGATGTTAAACTTGGAAACTGCTTCCTTCATCTCATTTATCTTCTTCTCAGTAGTATTTCTGTAAATATTTCTGACAATCATCTTGTTAAAATCTATTGCACATAGCGTTTTGTCTGGCATGTCATGCTCCTTTAGTTCTGAAGTAGATTTAGAATTAATAAAATCTATCATTCTCTTTGCAAACTTTGATCTATCTAAATCTTTTTGCTTATTTTGCATAACCACACCTTCCATGTCTTGGACAATTGTTTTCTCCTCAAAGATAATAACAAGGAACTCTCAGATGCCCCTAATAATTTCAATGATTTCATCCCATAGAATCTCCCTTGCTTGAATTAAGGACATATTGCCCTCGATTTTCTCCTTCAGTCTTTCAATTTCATCTTTAGCCCTTAGAAGATCTTCCCTGTACCTTTTTGCATTTTCCTTCTCCATTCTTGCTTCTTCTTCACTCAAAGTCAATAACTTACAGGTTGTTTCCAATTCACTTTGTGCTTTCTTCACATCATGCTCAGCCATTTTTAGCTTTGTTCCCAACTGTAATACTTGTGCTACTGGATCCTCTGTATTTGCTGGCATTACTATTATTCATACATGAGTATCTACCTATTGTTGTAGCATATCCAAATATTCTTTAAGTAAATAAACTTCATCAGTTTTCTGCAATACATCCTGTAGGAGCTTTTCTTTCTCATTTTCAACTTCAGCTATCCCTGCAGCAATGGGATGCTCACCTATAGGAAGATTCAATTTCTTCTTTAAAACCCCAATCTCTGACTTAGAAGATTGCAACAATTTCTAAATTGCAAGTTGATCATTAGGGTTGACACCTATTTTTATAATAATATTCTTTAGTTCATCTACCTGGGCATTCAAAGCCCTGGAGTTGGCTTTCTCCAACTTCAATTGTTGAATTACTTTATTTAACATTTTCTCTACCTTAATAGCAGCTGTGTTTGTATTATGTAAATCATTTACAATCAATTTCCCAGTTTGCATGTGAAAATTAATCTTGTCAAGCATTGGAAGCTTATGATTATCAACAGTTAAATTAATAGTTTTGAAATTACTGGTGGACCCAACTGACATTTCAATAGGATGAGAGAAGAAATTTTAAGTTGACTTTTCTCCAAATCCATAGTAGATAACAATCTATTTTGTTCAGGAACAGCTTGAGACTTAGCTTAAGCCTCCATATTTAACTTCACTTTCTGTATTCTATCAGTTATTTGGGCAAACATACTTTGAGTTAAAGGAACCTAATCATGAACAGGTTCTCTGGAAGATGGGGAAGCTAGTTCACCCTTTGTTTCTCCCAATTGAATTACTAAACCAGGTTGAGCTACAAACATTGCGTCTAGAATTTTAGTTCTTTTTGTTGCTTCTGATTCTTCTTCATCCAAATCAATAACATCTTCTCTAACCCTCTTGACACCTCTTTCTGAAATACTAGGGGTTTCAATCTATGTCCCCTGGGTGTTCTGTAGACATACATTTGCCATTTTCTTTGTTTCTGGTCTACTCTCATGCACAAAGGTTGAATATCCATTCTCTATCCTCCTCTTTGAAATAATTTGATGAGGGTCATAATCCCACTCAACCACTTGTAAAAGACATGTCATTCAATAATTGCTCAACCTCTTGAGCAACCTATCTAGTATTCACAATGAAGAGTCCTACTGCTTTGGGAAATTTGAAGAAATAGCCTTCTCCATAGGAACAAAATGAACCTGATTTACATTCAAGCTCTGTCTGATAAATTCAAGAGACAAAAGCCTCATTAGCACAAATTTTGGTAATATGTATGGTTTGATAGAGGCTCCATAAAGCTTGATCTCTGCATGTTCTTCAAACATGAACCAATCTCCACACCTCACATCTTTACTCAATTGAAGGAATTCTCAATCTTTAGGAAGAAATGTAGGGGGAAATGTTCCATTCAAGATCTTGTAGGCCACTGGAAGGAATAAAGAATTGAATTCAAATAAACCACCATCTCCTAGATCACCCCCTATCAGGTTTTCCATAATACCACTGACTGCTTCTTTTTATTTATGTCAGCAATATTTATACCCAAACCTGTAAATGTTCAGCATTTTGGTACAAAAATTTATAAGTAACAACTAAAGGAAACTTAAAGGACCCAGTAAGAGGCAAAGTCATGAAATGAGTATTGATAGTATCTACCCAAAATGTTGGAATATCTAGTACTACTTCTAGTTTCACCATTAAGGAGAAAAATCCTAGAACTGCTTTATGAACCTGCTTGGAGTCTTCCTTTCCTAGAATCTTAGAAATTACTTGCAAGACAGGCCTTATATCAACTGCAAAAATGTCTAAAGAGAACATATTTCCATCTAGAGAGAATTGTCCAGATTTAGGAGCTAGGAATGAGGTAACATAAGAAAACTCCTAGGGTGATAGGTTATCATAATATGAGACCAAAGACTCTTCAGTAAAGGTGGTGTAAGTTCAAGATACAAGGTAATTCAAAGCTTGGTGAATTAATTAGGAGGTTACTTGGAAAACACTCTCTCTAGACTGATTTGTTACAAAACACTTCTTGGGGTACATTGCTGAGGTTAAAAATTGAATGAATGCAGGGAACAAATGAGTCCTTGGGACAAACCCTGTTAAAACACCTGACCTAACCATTGCCATGAATATAGGGGACTTTTTATGGTTCAGGGTGACTTCTTGATATAGCAAAAAGTGCTTAATTGTGCAAAGGGTATCGGAAATATCACATTCAACGTCCATTAATGGAGTACAGATGACTGAGGAAGAACTTACTTGTTTGACCATGGCATCTGTGGATGACAGTTACTGATGATAGTTGTTGACTTGGAATGTTGAACTGGAAGTGAATCTGCTCAATACTGAAAGCAAATGACTAATGCAACGAGGTTTTTAATTTTCTTTTATATATATGGTAAGAAAAATGGAGAGAAACCTATAATTAATGTAACGAATTAATGGAGTGGAAGATGAGGTGACAGTGTACGGTGTGTGAGGTGGATGTTGGGCATGGAATCCCCCCAAGAAATGTTTTGGGGCTCAAATCCCATTTTTTGACCGAATTATGTTGTAAAGCCCCACAAATTGCGGGTGCGGAAGTATGTTGGAGTCATATGGTTGTCCGCCCTTTTTGTAATATAATATCAGCCTACCCATGGTCCACGAACCATGGGATTGTATAAATAGAGTGAGTCTCTAAGTGTAAAAGAAAAACAATGAAGGAAGTAGAAGAAAAGAGCAAGAGTCTAAGTGTCTAAGTGTGTCTTGGGGCGTAGAGTAGGAGAAGGCTTTGCAGCTAAGTGTGTAGAAGCCTAGTAGTCTGTAGCTAAGTGCACGAACCCCTGTAGCTAAGTGCATAGGGCGGAGTCGAGTTTGTAACTGAAGGAAGATAATAATAAAGAGAAGTTTTATCTTAATTCTGTGTATCTGTTCTTGGGTTGTTACATGTTTGATATGAATTGAAATTATACTGTTTATTTACTGCGCGCACTTGTATGAATGATTTATATTGCTAAGTATACTTTATGCATGCAAATAAGCTAAGTTAATCAACCAATAGTGGAATATTAGTAAGGACTTGGGTAATAATAGTGCTCGGCCCTCGATTAGGGTTACGCGAAGGCAGCATCTCAGGCTGCGAGGTATGGGTAAGTGCCTGCAGCAACGAACACACAGGGTTGAACCGCGGACCACTTTAAATCATCAGACATCTCCAGTGTGCGAAAACCTGGTTCTAGAACCCTCCCATACTACTTCAAGTGAGACCTCAGTCCGCGCTCCACGGACTGTTACCAAAAGGGCCAGTAGTATCGGGATTTGTTTGGCTAAATCACCTTTGAACCTAGGTCAAGCCCCAACAAGCCAACAAATGGTTCCATTGCCGGGACCGAGATCTGCATAAGAGATGTCTGATGTTGTGTCACTGAAATCTTACAAAGAAATAAATTGAAGGGTGGTTGGATAGAAAAATTCACGAGTTCGTGGCATAGGAAAACAGGAATCCAAGAGTATCAAAGGAACAGTGGTTAGAGCGCTACTTGTATATGGAAATCCATGAAATTTTCTTTGGATCCTTCCCCTCTAAGTTGTACGAGTGGATCACGAAGCTAGCAGACAGTCAAGGAAGGTGTAGGCTCAACAAACCTATTGTGTGGACTCCAGAGTTGGTGCGCAGACTAGAAGCATCAGAAGATAAGATCACACAAGCTATGAACCAATGGCATGACCAAATTATAGGAGGGTTTATCACCGACTTCATGGTAAACACTTCAGTCAGCTATAGCGAGGCAGAACAATGCTTCCTCAAAGGACCACGAGGTAAGTATGTTAAATCTTCGAACACTTGGATTAAGATGCTACTGTGTGAAAGTCGGGTTATGAGAATCAATTAATGTTTTGGGCTACGCAAAGTGGGAGGATCTATAGAAATTAAGGTAGTGCAGAGATAGAAACAAGCCCCTTGATTTCATCTCGACGAGAAAACAAGGAAGAGCTCGAGAAAGTTTCACCAAGAAGCACAATCAGTCTGATAAGGCAACGAATTCCGTGCATACCACCCCCACCTACACCACCACCAGTTTCACCATATTCACCCAATCTCTACCCACACCACCTCCGCCACCACCACAGTTCAATATGGCGAGCACAATAAAGTTGTCGGTATTCAAAGGAGTAGGGAACGAAGATCCAAACCAATTTTGGTTTGTGGTAAAGGCTATATGGGAAGCGCAAGGAGTCACGGATGATAATATCAAGAAGGCAACACTAGTTAGTGCCTTGCAGGATCGTGCACTGACATGGTACATCAAGCATTCCAATGACCATCCAAACGCAGGGATCGCGGATATCCAAGCTACACTAAACAGGGAATTTAGTAGACCAATATCAGAGACGCGGTCGATTATCAGGTTTAAGGAAATCACAATGCTTCCAGGCGAGACCCCCTGGGAGCTGGATCAGAGACTGAAGGGTATGATTCATGAAGCCAATATGACCTTAACAGATGGGTAGCATTGTGCATGGTTTGTAGCATCACTAACATTGTTATGAAACCAGCTCACAAAAAGATAGAAAAGATAGATCAACGCCTTAGAAATAAGCCTCTTTGAGGGGGCAACCTCCTTTACATATACAAATGAACAATTCTTGGATGATACAAATGACAAGACCTCCTTTCTATATATAGGAGTCTAAGGGGTCATAATATAATTAGAGCCGACATAACCACAATAATGTAAGGGCACAATAATAACATTAGTGGGCTTCTATGGGGCACAATAATAACAATATGGGGAATACATGGGCACAACAATATAATAAGGGGGTTGTACTAATAATAATAAGGGGTTACACTAGTAGTATAGGGACCTAATATGCTCCTCTCCTTTAAAAAGTGTTTTCCTCAATGCTTGAGTAGTTCTTGATGCTTTTGTATAAAATTCTTATCCTCCCATGTGGAATCTTCAGTGGGTAAGTTCTTCCACTTGATGAGATACTCTGAAATTGATCGATTTCATAGTTGTCGGGTTCTTGTTTTTGTCACTAGTCTAGGTTCCAATATGATTTTTCCTTCCTCGTCAAGTTCTAGGAATATTGTTTGAACTGAGATCTTCTACAACTTTTGAATGAGTGGCCACAATTCTTCGTCCTTCTTCCATTCATCCCTTGCTTCATGTATCCAATCTGGTTGGATAATAGAAATAGCACAAAACAATGCTTCCAAATCCTCATCCTTTCTTGAGAGTGCATCTACAACAACATTTTTCTTCCCTTTTTTGTAGATGATTTCAAAGTCATAACCGAACATACTTGTGACCCATTTTTTTTGTTCTTCCAAATATAATCCTTGTTCTAAAAAATATTGAAGAATATCATGATCCATTTTGACATTGACGTGTCTTCCCATTGGGTAAGGTCGTCATTTCTTAAATGCATGTAGTATTGCCAACATTTCCTTCTCATAAATAGCTTGCTTGAGATGTAGCTGTAAAAATACCCAATCACCCACATCAAAACTTTTTTCACTGTGATGTTGATCTACCTGTTGTTTCATTCGATTCTACACCAAAGTGGCATTATCCTTTAAAAGTTGGAGAACTTGTTATTGATGCTCAATGTGATCTCTCATTGTTGAACCTTTTTCTTCTTGATATGTCCTTCTATCTTGATAGTTTGAGGAGTGGTAATTCTAGCCAATGCATTACAAGATATGGTTGGATTCATTTCTTCTTTCTCGATGTGATCTCTCACTTCTTGAACCTTTTTCTTCTTGATATGTCCTTCTATCTTGAGAGTTTGAGGAGTGGTAATTCTTGCCAATTCTTCACAAGATATGGTCGGATTCATTTATTCTTTCTTTGGGGTTGGTTCCTGGTGTATATCCTCTTCTTTTGATGTTTCTTGATCCTTTTCTTCCTCCTCTTCATAATCTATGTAAAATATTTTCTTCTCAGCACACTTGTGACCTTTAGTGGATTCGCGATCACAATTGTAACAAAGCCCTTTTTCTCTTTTTTTCTTCAAATTATTGTGGTGTAACCCTTGTAGGTTGTGGAAGGCTAGGAGAAACAACACTTCCATCTTTATAGTTGTGAATGGTAGACTTCCTTGTTGCCATAATTTTGATTTCCACTTTTTAACAAATCCCTTTTTCTCTTTTTTCTTCCAATTGTTGTGGTGTTGCTCTAAAGAAGGTGTTTCTCTTTGTAACCTCATAATGTGCTATAATTTCCTCTGTGAAAATTGACCATGTAACAAGTGGTTTACGAGAACAAAGCCCTTTATACCATAAAAATTGATCTTGTTCTAAATATGAAGATGCAATACATACCTTTTGTAACAGTGGTACACCATGTAGATCAAAATATTTCTCCATCTGTAGTATCCAATTTATTGAATCCTTGCCATCAAACTTCCTCATCTCGATTTTTCTTGATTTTAGGAGCTCCATATTGAAATGATTGTAACTCTGTACTTTCATATCTTTAAGTTCTGAAATTTGGGTCTGTAACATCCCTCTGAGTCTGTTGAGCCTCAACCTTGCACCTTCCTACACACCCTCTTAACCTTCATACTCCATGCACTTCACTCATCCAGTGGTTGAATCATTGCATTATAGTTTAAAAAGGACTATTTACATGGTTTTCTAACTATACAGATGTCTGTTGTTTGGTTTAATCTTTTGTTCATGCAGCTGCGGAAACTTGTCGATTTCCGCAGCCAGCACAGGTTTACGCAGCCCGCACAGGATTCCGCAGCCATTTTGTTAAAGGCTATACTCCAGGTGTCTTCTAAAGGAATGGGCCATATGGGCAAGCTCTAGATGGCATGTACGTGGATCGTGTCCTTTTGAACCACCCAGATCACCATTTTGAAGCCGCAGTCAACCTAAGTCAAAGACGTGGCCAACCGAAGAGTCCAGCGGTGGCACGTTACTGTTAAAGGCACGTGAATGAAACGTGGCCTAGTTCCCATCTCACAGAGGCTCTAGCGCACCTGAGGATCGTTTTTGAACAACGAATCTAACAGCCCACCACTCCAGGATTTAAGAAGCATAACGACAGTTAACTAGATCTCGGCTCATGAGATCTACGTGTCCATGGCACACAGTTAATAGCCTAAGTAGTTGATTAGTTAGCTGTAGGACTTTTACATTATAAATAACGGGTTTTCAAACGCTGTAAAGAGACTTTTGCTATATAGAATTTCTGAGTTATTATGTAATTTCTGCACGCTGTTGGTTATACCACCCCACTGTTTTACATGTTGCTGATTTGAATACATGAGTAGACTTTTCTGAAGATAGTTTTGTGATCATTTGATTGGCTGAAGTGGCAGAAGGCCCCTGCATACTGAAGCCCTGTAAAGTATTTGTTTAGTTTCTTTACGCTTTTATTTTGTCATTAGTTTGTACATAAGATGTTTTGCTTTATGAATTCTGTTGTTTATATCTTTGTCTTTACAAACTGATCAGTGCTTTTTGCAGGTCCTTTTTAGGCAGCCCGGGCAATCTTTTATTTTCTTTAATAACTTTTGGCATATGTGATCATCTTGTCCTGTCTGCTAACCTTTATTTTCTGCAATTTACATTCAGCATTGTCCTTTTCAAATCGTTATTTGTTTATTTCTTTTTCTGCTAAATTAGGTGTCATACTACTTCATAATTTTATGATTTCTTTCTGTGGTCCATGACTATATCAGCAGGAGATCAGAAGATCACTAACGGTGGTGTGATTTAAGTGTCATATTACTTACTCATAGCTGTTTCCATAAAGTAGATTGAGCTCTATGGTAAAGAACTAAAGGAGTCTAAGTAGTGTGATTAATTTCTTTTTATATTTAGTTATCATATTGCTTGTTATGTTCATAATTACTTCCCCAAGGTAGATTGAGCTAAGGGGTAAAGGATTTGAAGAATCCAAGTAGTATGATTAGTTTCCTTCTGCAATTTATTTTCTTTAACAGATAATATCATATTGCTTGTTATGCTCATGATACTTCCCTAAGGTAGATTGAGCCAAGGGGCATAAGATCTAAAAAGCTCAAGTAGTGTGAGTTAGCTGCTTTACTTTAGTTTGAGTTGTTTTCCCAAGTTTTTGCTTTCTTTTTCATTTTCAGCAGCAAGGATACTGGGCCATTGCCATTAGTTCGCTTTTTGATTGGTTTCATTTCAGTTATTGTAAAGCTTTCTTTTGAGCAATTTTCAAGTATAGAAATCATAACCACTCACACTCCACACACTTCACACTTCACTTTCATCACCACACAGTAAGAAAAGAATAAAATCCAAAAACAAACTAAAAAGCTTAAAACGACAAAAACTTAAGAAAATGGTTATCTAAGTACATATAGTACACCTCACTTCGTCAGTCTACGAACCCCGGTTTGACAATATAAATAGCAATTTAGATCACACTAAATTGACCAAACAACACTTTGGTGAAGTCTCTGGTCGATGCTAGATACAAAACTCACTAAGTCAATGGCTTTCCATCCCTAAACTGATGGCCAAATAGAGGTTGTCAACATGATGATTGTACACATTTTGCGCATGTACAACTTGAAGCATCCATGCACATGGGATGAAAGTATCCCCTATGTCCAACACAGCTACAACAGAGCTCTCCACAGCTCAATAGGCCACATCCCCTTTCAGGTAGGGCTTGGATTTCAACCATTATGCCCCATTAATGTGGCCATACCATTTGCAGCCACTGAGGTAGATTCGAATCACGTGCAGTCCGAAGTTGAAAAGGCTAACAACTTCGTTGAGCTTATTCAATGCATCTGCCAACATGTCCAATGCTAAGTACAAACAACGCCATGATCAACATTCAGCGTCGCACAAGTTCCAGGTGGGCGACAAAGTTTGGCTTTATTTGCAGAAAGAGCGCCTTGTTGGACCCCTCTGCAAGCTTCGTCTGCTCCAATATGGGCCATACACTATCTCCAAGGCCATTAGTGACAATGCCTTCGAGCTCAACATCCCACCATTCCTTGGTCTACACCCAATGTTTAATGTAGATCATGTTCAGCCATACTTCCCACCATTGTTGGACACATCTGACATTGCATAACAGCTCACACCAACAGACCCCAACCCGAACTGCATGAAACATGCCACAACTGATGAAATCATGGACACATAGATCAAGAACACTCGACAACAGAGGATACAACTATATCGAGTTGTCAAAGTAGGCCAATTCTGTCACTAGGGCAAGTGGTTCACCAAGGACTAGGTTCAACATAAATTTCCTCACCTCATGGAGGCTTTGCACTCAATGGCGACCATTGCTTCCTAAGGGGGGGGGGGGGAGGGGGGCAATGATCCAGTGGATATTGGTGGCCACCTGCCTATTCCAGCTAGACTACCCAATCAATTTCATCTATTTTCTTAATTGTAGTACAATTTACTATTTGTGGAAGTTTTTCTGGCCTTAAACTTTTGGAGCCGTTTTAAGGCCCTAAAAAATGTTTTTTTTGGCAAAATTCCACCATATATATATTTTTTAAAGAAATTACATTAACGGTTGTAGTCCTCAAAGAGACCTTTCCAACGAGGTATCATACACGTCAAACATAGATAATATGACCAAGTTATGAACCCAGGAAGTTGGCTACCCAACTAACCCCAACGATGCCCATAAACTCTTGGTGTTACATCTCCTTAGGTTAGGGTTTTTGTTGTTTAGGGTTTTCCCTTATTGTTCAATAATAATAAAAAACCCTTGAGACTCATTGTAACTTAGTTCAGAAGCATGTAACTAACACATCTCTTCTCAGAGATAAGCATAGTTCAATATTTTTCTATTAATGAAATGAAGTGTTTTTATGTTGCATCTCTATGTTTATGATTATATCTATGATTTGTTTCGTTCCTGTTTAAGTGTGGATAAATTTCCTTAAGTATAGTAGGTAGTGGAGTGCCCTATGATGATATTGAATTTCTAACAAAAGTTATTGAATTTTGCCGATTTGAAGACTTGGTGCATTGTCAGTGATGATTTTGATAAGGCAACCAAAACGCGATAATATGTTCTCGTCCATAAACTTAATTACCACTGAGTCTGTAGCGGTTCTGGCTAGGATGGCCTCTACCCACTTGGTGAAATAATATGTGGTCGTTAATATCCACTTATGATGGCTAGCGGAAGATGGGTTTATCTCTCCTATGAAGTCTAGTCCCCACTGTCGAAAGGTTTCGTCCACATGCACTGGGATCAGTGGAAGAGGAGAAAGTTTTTGCCTCTCAGCAAAGCGTTGGCACTTCTGACATGACCTGACTTGTAAATGCACATTTCCAAACATTGTAGACCAATATAATCCCACTTTGAGGATTTTGTGAGTTGTGGTCTTCCAGCTATAATGACCTCCACAAACTCCCACATCAAATTCTTCAATCACATTATGAGTTTCGCCTTCTACCAAGCATAACAACAAAACTCCCACTAGGTCTTTCCACTAGAGTTGACCATTGGATATGATATACTTTTGAGCTTGAAGTCTCAATGTCCTGTATTTGGATTTGTCTAGCCCTAGTGGGAACCTCAGGAATAAGAGATAATGGATGATATTCTTATACCAGGGTGATCCCTCATATTTAGCATAGAACTTTTGCTTTGTTGTTTTAATCCCATTCTACTGAACTTCTATTCTGTCTTCCTCTGTTATCAGGTTTATTCCCAAAGATTGGCAGTTAGATTTTGATAAAATATTAGCCAACCACCGACCTTTTATGAGCTTAGTGGGATTTGTGTCTAACTCATATTCATGTATATTTGTTATTTACCTACCCATTTTTCCTTCACTGTCTCCTTGCACAAGATTGCCCTTGACTATTGCCGTTGGGACAAATGTCGTGATTTCTGATTGTAGCACATACACTCGAAATGCCTTCAAAGCTTTGACTAATTCACATGCTTTTTTCTCCAAGATGTTATATTTCAGCTCAACATCCCTTAGGACTTGGCTGAAGAAGGCGATTGGTTGCTCATAACCATCTTTATTCTTTTGTAGCAAAACTGCAACAATATTATGTGGAGAAGCAAAAGAAAACAAATATAAAGGCATTGAGTAGTTAGGGCTGACTAGCACCAGTGCTTCAAAAAAAAGCTTCTTTAATTATAGTAAAAGAATCTCGAGAGGTAGGGCTCCTTTTGAATTCATTTTCCTTTTTAATTATATATGTAATACCCTTCACTATTTCAACATAGTTGGGTATGAACCTTCTCAAGAAATTGATTCTCCCAAAAAAGACTTGGACCTCTTTCTTATTTCTGGGTAGAGTGATCGGAATGGAAAATGGCATCTACCCATGGTATTCATCCACCAATGGAATCTACCCATGGTATTGTAAGTGGCATCCACCCATGGTATTTTCCCATGGTATTGTACGTGGCATCAACCCATGGTATTCAATCGCCCATGGTATTTACCCACCCATGGAATTTACTTGTGGTATTGTAACAAAAAAAAGACTATAAGTAACAAGTCACATTTTGCAAAAGCACAGATCGTTAGCCACAATGTAGCCTCTACAATATTATCCGTTTTAATAATAAAAAAATCTTTGTGGTTTTGTTTATTGTTTGTTCTCCCATTTTTCTTATCGTATTTTAATTTTTTTTAGATCTTGGGGGCCTTCCCCCAAGATATAGATTATAGAGGGATGTGACTGATAGCTTTGATTCGCTTAGGATCAATTTTCACTCCCTTTTGCACTACTATGTGTCCTAGTATCTTCCCCTCACTCAGGGAAAAGTGGGATTTCTTGGGATTCAAAGATAGTCCATACCTCCTGCATTTCTGAAAGGTGAGATTCAAGTGGAGGATGTGCTCTTCATTGGTCTTAGAGAAGACTGTGATATCATCCAAATTTACCACTACAAACTTGTTTTTCTCCCCTACAAAAGCTATATCCATAGCTCTCTAAAGAGTTGCCCCTGCATTCACAAGACTGAAAGGCATGCGAGCATACATGAAAGTTCCCCAAGGGGTGGTGAAAGTAGTCTTCTTTTGATCATCGGGGTGGACTACCACTTGGTTGTAACCAGAGAACTCATCCATCATGGACATTCTAATTGATCCCACCACCTTCTGCAATATCTAATCCATCTTGAGCAGTGGGTAATTGTCTTTCAAAGTTGCATCTTGGGTAGCGAGGAGTTTAGTCTGGCACTGATTTCAGATCTACTTTAAAATCATCTCGGAGTCTCCATGCACAGTCAAGCATTCAATATTCATATTCCTCACTGTTTTTAGCCCAAGGAGAAATTTTGCATACTCTGTCGCGTTATTGGTTGCCTCAAACTCTAGCTTGAACGAGAGGGGTATCAAGCTTCCCTCAGGAATTACCAACAATACTCCAACTCCATTTCCCTCTTTTGAATTCGCTCCATCAAAGTATAATTTCCATACTTTGTTTTTATCTATGTGTTGGTCGTCTAACTACATCGTTAGATGTACTTGAGTTTATTCTAATATGGTCTCATCTTCTTCTAGGAACAGACATGAGAGGTCACTTTCTTTTCCATACATAGGAGAATTCCTATAACCTTCAGTTGGGGTTAGTTTTTACAAATCTAGACTCTTTGTACAACCTCCTTTCTTCGCCTCTAAAAGTGGGAACATTGGCATAAGTTCAATATAATATGATAGAGCACCCCACCTTGGAACCCCAAGACCTAGATAGGAGCATGACGAATCTAGGGGGAATATCTGCCACTACTATGTCCATCAGTACGCTCTTCACAGGGATCTGAACTAGGTTTACCACCAAATCTTTTATTATTCCCAAGCATTTGACCATCTTTGAGTCAAAGGAGTATTGTTCCTTGTAGGGTTTGGTGATTTTCAAGCCAAGTTCTTCTACATGAGGCCCAAAGACAACCATTGGTATCTCTTCTTGAAGGTTTAAACAGTCATAGGTTGGTATTGCGGTGGGTGCGAGCATGAACTGGGAGACTTGAGCTTAATAAGTGGGTTGTTTTAGAAGTTTAGTTAGGGGAATAGGGATCTTTACCTTCTCGAGTTCCTTCTGAAGATTAAATGCAGACAGACCCTTTTTTATGCTTCCCAACTCTACCCCTCTTTCTTTATCACTAAGAGCTTTTATCAGAATGAGTGCCTTCTCCTCTGTGTGTTCCTCCGAGCTATTTCATTCCTTAGTCAAGGAGACTTTTACTTTGGATACATCAAGGTTCATCTTCCCTTTTCCTTTATTTAACACTAGGGGAACATTTCGGGGAGCAATTTCCTCTTGCTGTTCAGGTTCCCTCAGCCTCTTTTTTGAAGATCTGAGGTCATACTTTAGATGTAGTTGTGCTTGCACGAAATTGGAAAATTTCTTACAATAATCCCTTATGTCTTCCTCATTTACTATTGCTTCTCTATCATGGCACATCTCATGGTGAACCATGTTTTCCTGTTCCTCTTCAGAGAAGGAGGAATACCATTTCCCTTGCATCTCAGGTGTATCTAGTGATTGATCATCCGGGTAATATTCAATATATAGAGGAGGAGGGATTTGATCGAATTGATCATTTCTTTCCCTTTGAAGTATCTGCAATGGTGGACTTGTTTATTGTGGGTTATAACCTCGGTTGTTAGTGTTATCACTCCAAGAAACTCTCCTAGGTTGTAGCTCAGAGATGCTTAGTAACATATAATCTTCAATATTGTTCTCTGAACTATTGGAATAAATGATGGTTTGGATCAAGTTAGATAACCATTTTAGCTATGTTTTCACTCAAGGCACGCATGAACGCACTCACCAATACAAGGCTTTAAACCACTAATGCTTAATAAGTTATAAATTCAATGGATAGATGGAGAATACTGACCATACCAGCAGATTGCATACATAAACATAAATCAATGGCTAGCTACAGACAGCAAAAGAGAATATTGTCTGTACTGGCAGATGTATATATGATCACATATGGATGGCTAGCTACAGGCAACAAAGAAGCTTGCAAATCTATTTTATCAAAGCAGAGATAAGATGATAGTTATCTGGCCTTAGACACAAAGAAAACATGAACAAACTGTTCAAGTGCAAGCATAGAACAACAAAGAGAATGGACATTGAACATATAATGGCCAAAGAAACTTATATTGCTAGAATGAAGATAAGAAGCTTGAAGGAACAAAGGAGGAATAATCTCCAGAAGTTGAACCTCTATTACATCTTACTCTCAGCTATTTATAGCCTGTTTACAATGCTCCTGAACTCTAGGAGGCTCGGAGACTTAATCTATCTGATATGCATTCTTAACTGATTTGATGCCCTCTACGCAAGCATGGGATCAGAGCTTTCTGCTTCTGACAGCAGAGTAACCGCTTTTAGATATTTTTGGTGGCTTATTGCATTGTCTGGGAGTTCTTCTATGCCAGAGATGCTCCATAACGTTTGTTGGTGTGGCTGTTGCGTTGTCTGAGCTCCCTTATCTTTCTATTTCGGGCTGCAGCATGCTGTGGCCCTTTCAATGATTTAATAATGCATGCTTTTGTTATAGCAGAACAACGCTGCCCTATGGTGGACCTCTATTGAAAACAATATATATTTATGTTTTAAATAGAAAACACAACGACCACTGATAAATCCTACCTTCTCTGTGTATTTTGGACTTCAAAAGTCCTAAAATATGGTTTAATTATCCATCAGGTCCGCCCTCGTCGCCATCGCAAGTCGCATTTGGCCTGGCCTGTGTATTTCCCTGATAGAATTAAATATGCAAAAACACTAAAAAATGTATGAAAAATGCTTTGGTGGACTTCAGATATCATATATTCCACTTCCCACACCCTTTCGGGTCTAGGGCTCATCGCAATTGTTGTTGGCCAATGCTCCCTTCATATTTTCGTTATACAACGAAAATACGTGAAATACATTAAAATTTGGGCTTTCCCAGACTTGAAAATATATATATTTTGCTTCACAAAACCCATTGTGTCCGGGTTCCATCACTATCGCAAGGCCCCTGTTTCCCTTTGTATTTCGTTTATACAACGAAAAACATGAAAAATGCTTTAAAAATGGCTTTTGCGCGGACCTCAAAAGTTATCAAATATCGCATATAATTACGTCAGGTCTAGCCTATCGGGTCTCACACATGCCTGTGCCTAGGCCTCGCCCATGGTATATTGCAGATGTGATATCAGTGATGCGATAAATCACAATCACAAGTCGTTCACTCCCCGGGCTTTTATATATATAACATATGCCTCCCGCCGATGCGACCCACCGATCCAACCATCGGCGATCGCTGATCAACAGTGTCATGCACCCAATGTTAAACTGTCCCTTTTGTTCGGCCGACTGCGATTAGCCACCTAGACCTGGGTTGTTGATCGGCCAGATCTAATGATGGCTATTCATTCCTCTGTTTAAGCCTGTGATTGTGGGTTTTCATGGTTTTTCAAGAATTTTTGCCTCCCAATAATGTATTTTCACCGTTCCAAGGGCTTTCCTCTTGCACTGATTTTGATCATTGGGTGATCTTTGAGCAAAAATTGAAGATTTCAAGACCATTAATGGATCCATTGGCATGATTTTAAGAAAATTTGGAGACTTTAAGAGCCTATATGGAGCAATTTGTGGGCCTTTTGCCAACAAAGCTAACACTGTCTCCTTCTAGGGATGAAATCCTCCTTGTGAGCTTTCGAGGATCATAGATCAATGTATTTCCTGAAAAAACAAAGTCAAATCTTCCTTCTAGTGTTCCATTGGGCATGGAGTCTATTTTGTAATGAAATAAAAAATTGGAAAAAAACATATTTACAATGACAAGGCTTTAAAGCCTTAAACGAAATAAAGTTTCAAGAACCACCCATTTATTGGGCTACCAAAAGTATCTCCTCCTTCCAGACTGTGCAGAATGAATGCATTGTTCTACTGAATTTGAGTGATGACAAACAGACCTATCGATAAGGAGTCAAACTTGCCATGATTACCTTTCTTTTCCTTAAATGCATCCCATTTAAGCACCCAATCACAAACTTGGAAATTATCCACTTTTGCCTTCCGGTCAAAAGTTTCTTTGATTTTCTTCTGATGAGATTTTGACTTCTCAACCAGCTACTCTCTGATCTGCTGTAGTTCAACTAGGTTATTCATTCTTCTTACCATGTCATTCTCTTCATATTGTTCTTCTTGCAAGAACTTAGCCGCAGAGAGAATCAACTGGATGAGGAAAACAACATCAGCTCCATAAACCAGTTTGAATGGAGAATTCCCAATGGAATTTTTGATGGTAACTCTGTTAGCCCATAGTGCAAACTTCAACTTGGAATCCCAACTCTTTTTGTTGTCCTCTAACAATTTTTTGATTACCCTTGCCAGACTCTTGTTAGATTATTATGCCAGGCCATTGCCTTGAGGATAATATGAGGTAGAATGCACCATTTGAATGCCCATGGATTCAGTCATGTCCACCAATTCTTTTTCCTTAAAAGCTGCTGCATTATCCGTGACTAGTTTGGTTGGGCAACCAAATCTAGTGAAAATATTCTCATTCAAGAACTTTATGACAACTTGATGATTGGCATTCTTAGTGGGTATAGCCTCAATCCACTTGGTGAAATAATCAGTGGCTACTAAGATCCATTTGTGTTGGCCACTGGAATGTGGGTTGATCTCACCTATAAAGTCCAAGCCCCACTGCTGGAAGGGACCATTGACATTTATTGGCTTCAAGGGCAAATATTTTAGCTGTTGTCTTCCTGCAAACCTCTGGCACTTGTCACAAGATTTTACAAAAGAAAACACATCAGAGAATAGAGTGGGCCAATAATATCCAACCCTTAGGATTTTGTGAGCTGTGGTTTTCCAATAATGATGCCCTCCACAGATGCTATAATGGAACTGGTGTATGACTTCCACAGATTCTTCTTTATCTGGACACCTCAAGAGGATTCCTGACGGGTCTTTCCAATAAAGAAGATTTTTATTAATGTAGAATTTAGTTGATCTGAGTTTAATGGCACGAGCTTGACTTGAGCTAAGCCCTAGAGGGACTTTTAGTTTTTGCAAAAAATGAACTATGTTGTAATACCATTCACATGTGACTATATTTTCAGCAAAAGACTGATTCTGCTTTTGCTCTTCTGCTGCTCCCTCTGTCTGCTCATCATCTAAATTTAGACCCATGGAATTAATTTCTAACAAGCTGCAATTTTATTCAGCCATAAGTTTAGCCAAGCCCTGGCCTTTGACAAGCTTAGTGGGATTCACCTATATGTTAAACTCTATGAATTTTGAAATTCATTTAGCTCTCTTCCCATCAATATCTGGCTGAGTTAAGACATCTTTTACTGAGGCTGAAGGTACATATGCAACTACTTTGGAATGCAGAATATAAATTCTGAATGCCTTTAAAGATTTTATGAGAGCATAAGCTTGTTTTTCAATAAGGTCATACCTTAGTTCAGCATCCCTTAAAGTTTTGCTAAAAAAGGCCACGGGGTGCTCTATGCCTTCATCATTTTTCTGCAACAGAACTGTTGCAAGTGTATCATAAGAGGCAAAAGAGAAGATACAAAACTCCTTAGTGTAATATGGGTTGATTAGAGTGGGAGCTTCCATGATAGCTTGCTTGATGGCTTCAAAAGAGCTCCTTGAAGCATCTATACATTTTATTTCTGATCCTTTCTTTAGCATGGAAGTGATGAGCTTTACAAGCTTTGCAAAGTTTGGATGAACCTCCTTACAAAGTTAATCTTACCCAAGAAGGATTGAATGTCCCTTTTTGACCTTGGGATGGACAATGTCTGAATGGCTTGAACTCTTGCTGGATCAATCTTCACACCTTCAGCAGAAACAATATGTCCTAGAAGTTTGCCTTCTTCTAGAGCAAACTGTGACTTCTTTGGGTTCACTGAAATTCCAAACTCTCCGCACTTCAGGAAGACCTTCTTCAAATGCTGTAAATGGTATTTGTGGCTACTGGAGAACACTGTTATGTCATCAAGATAAATGAGGACAAACTTGTCCTTCTCTCCCACAAAGGCTATGTCCATGGCCCTCTGGAAAATAGCCCCAACCTTCATCAGTCCAAAAGGCATCTTGCAGCACATGAAAGTGCCCCAAGGAGTAGTGAAGGCATTCTTTTCCTGGTCTTCAGGATGTACAACAATCTGATTGTAACATGAAAATCCATCTAAGAAAGACATGACTCTAGCCCCTGAAACTCTTTGCAGGAAGTGTTCAATCTTAGTCAGGGGGTAGTTATCTTTTTTAGAGCACTTGTTCATATTTCTGATGTCAACATAAACCTTGATTTCTCCATTTTTCTTCCTCACCACCACAAGGTTAGCTATCCATTTTGAATACCTTAGGGGAACTATAATTTTGGCATCCAACAGTTTCTTGATCTCTTTCTCAATCAAAGGCAATAAGAGAGGGTTGATAGATCTTAATTTCTGTTTAAAAGGGGTAGTGTTCTTTTCCAGTAGGATCTTGTGCTGAATGATGTTTGTATCATAGGTTTTAAGATCATTGTATTCCCAGGTAAAAATATCAGTGAATTGCTTCATAAGGGTGCAATACTTAGAATTATGGGCATAAGACAAATGAGTGGACAGATTGATGAATTTCGGATGGCCTGGGCTCCCTATATAATGTTTATAGACAATAGCCTCATTCTCTGTTTTGGGCGGCTTATAGGGCACGTCGTTATGATTGAAAAGCTTCTCAAGAGGCACCAATCCTTTTGGTATGTGATACTAGGCAGTTGGATGATGCTTCCTCGGCCGACCTCGCTTTTTAGCTTGGATTCGCCGCATTCTTCCTTGGTTTCGTTTTCTTGGTCGATGTGCGTTTCAGCAAATTCCTCCACAATTTGTAAAAACCTGTTAATTTCCTCATCATCTTCAAAAACTCTCCAATATTTGACATTGTTAGGCAGAGACGATATGTATTTTACCTGAACTTCATATTTCAATTTAGGAGGCAAAGGAGGAATAAACGTGTTAGCAGACACAGCAAGGGAGTCGACAAGCTGGTTCTTCATTCTTGGAATATAAGAAATTCTGAAATCATTAAAATAATACTTGAGCCTCCATACCTCATCTCTGTATGCTTTCAACCTTGGATGCTTAGCTTGGAAAGTTTTATTTACCTACTGAATAATGAGGTTTGCATGTCCAAGCACTTTCAGGCCTTTGATACCCATTTCTTTAGCAACGTTTAAGCCCAAAATCAAAGCTTCGTACTCTGTTATGTTGTTTGTGACCTGAAAGGTTAATTTTAAAGATAAATGAATGTATTCCTGTGTTGGGGACACAAGGATTACACCTACCCCTGCAGCTTCTTTAGAGCAAGACCCATAAAAGAACATATCCCAAATCTGTGGGTTTCCTTCCTCTGCGATCTGGAAAACTGGTTTCTTGAGCTGCGTGGAGGCCAACTGGGATTTTTCAATATGAAGAATACATGCTCCAAAATCAGTGTCAACAACATAGATGGGATGATTAGTAGATTTCTTCTCATCACTAATGATATAAGCCAATTGCGCCTCTTTGTATAATCTCTTACTCTCACCTCTGAAAACTAGGATAGTAGCATAAGAAAGATCATTTTGTAATGATCCACCTAATCTCTTGTTCCAACCTCTGGAAAGTAACATGCAAAATTTGGGGGGTACATCAACTTCCACAATATCCATGATCATGCTTTTCATAGGCAGCCGAGACCAAGTGATGGCTAGGTCCTTGATTAATCCTAGACATTTCACTTTTCTAGAGTCAAAATAAAATAGGTCATGATAAGGCTTAGTGATGTCAAGACCCAACTCATCCATGACAGCCTTGGGCATTAGACTATGGGTGGCTCCAATGTCCAAAAGGCAGTTGTGAAGGATTTTTTCATGAATGGTTAGAGAGACATAGAATGAGGGGGAGCTGTCTTCACAATTTTCAATCATTGGGCTAAGAATAACAACTGGTTTGTCATCTTGCAGATTTACATGGTCAGTGGAGGCTTGGATGGCTTTAGGCTCAATGGCCTCGAGGATGGATCTTTTGAAAGACTCATTCTTCACTAATTCAATCAGAGGCATAAGCATTCTTAGCTTCTGAATTTTTGATTGAAGACTAAAAGGAGAACGAGACTTGTCAAGGCCTCTTACCTCATGAGCTAGGGCTTTGAGGATGATGGGATTAACTTCCAGTTGTTTTTGCTTATTAGCTTGTTGTACTGCAGGGACAACAACTCTTTGAACAGGAGTTTCCTTGGCATTATTTATCTTTGACCTACAATTATATATTTGTTGATCTATAGTTTGTAGAATAGCTTTACCATCCCATTCTTGGTTAATCTGGTCATTGCATAATGACTTTTCATAGGCAGCTGAGGTAAAAAAGGAAGCATTGCCTTTGTCTTCCAGATAATGGATCTCATCATCTTCTTCAAACTGCTCTTCTTCCATGTCTGCATTCTAAAAAGGAGTCTTCACCCTTTGGTCTTCATTTGCATCTTTGTTTCTTTGCAAAATCTCCAACTGCTCGTTAGTTATTCTCTATGGATTTGGATTTGGATTTCTAGGAGCAAAGGTATTAGGCACTCTTCCTTTCCCCAGGTGCTGCTCAACCTTCAATTTGAAGATTTCAGAGGCTAATGACTCAACCATTTTGGTCATTTTATCTATCTTAGAATTAGAGGATGATGAAGACTCGCCCCTTTGTCTTCTTCTATCAACATTTCCCTTAAGCTTCTATGCATCCATGTTGTTTGATTCCACTTCCAAGTCTGCATCCTGCATGTCAGCGAAAGTAGCACATTGCCTCTCTTTTAATAGTGGGCAGAAGTCATAATCAAAAGCAATGGCATAGGTGAGTTTATCAGAGGTAGTAGTGGGTTTTACTTCAGCTGGTATCTTGCTATACATACGGTTAAACCTCTTATTAAAATCAGACAACAACTCACCATTTTCCCTCTTTAAGTTCCCAAACTCAGTGTGGTAGTAGAGGAGATCCTTCTTATCCCCCCAATGCTTTAGGAATGCATCATCTAAAGCCTCAATATCTGCTACAGATCTTGGGGTTAGTTCTTTGAACCATTTTCTAGCCTCTCCATCTAGGCTTTGGACAAAGACTCTCATCCACACATCATCTTAACTAATGTCCAGATTATCAGCATAGCTATAGAATGACTCAAGATGTTCTTCAATAGTAATACCTTCAGTCCCAGTGAAATTAGGCCTATATTTCTTATAATCTCCAGTAGGCATGGCATTCAAAGGAGTGGGCAGTAGTAGAGGTCCGTACCTAGCAGCTATAATTCTTTCCATTTTGGTAGGTGCTTGTGGACCTGCGATAGCTGTGGTGGCCAAATGAGTACTGGCATTCTGAATGATAGAGGGCTGAGGAGTGACTGACAGGACTAAAGGAGTATGATGGATAGGAGGTGAGGTTTCCTTTGGGCTTAAAGCAAAAGGAGAACCTAAAGAATAAGGAGCTTTATAAATCTTTGAGAGTTTTTCTTCACTGCTAGTATTAGATGCTATACTCTCAACATGTATTTGTTCTATTACAAACCTTTCTTGAAGAGATATAGAAGATTGTTTAGGTTACCTGAACCTGATGCTCCTTTCTCCAAGTATGCCTCACAAACTGAGCCAGAACTATGAAGTGGAGTCGCCAAGAGGTTCGGCCTCTAGTAGAGTCGCCAGATAGATGATTACAACCAAAAATGTGCCCAGACTTTGCCTATCATCAAAGTTGGATCTGTGTCGTTCCCCAGGGAAGCTAAGCTTTAGTTTCCTCTCCCCGGAAACGACGCCAATTATGTTATCACTCCAAGAAACTCTCATAGGTTGTAGCTCGGAGATGCTTGGTAACATATAATCTTCAATATTGTTCTCTGAACTGTTGGAATAAATGATGGTTTGGATCAAGTTAGATAACCATTTCAGCTCTATTTTCACCCAAGGCATGCATGAACACTCTCACCAATACAAGGCTTTAAAACACTAATGCTCAATAAGTTATAAATTCAATTGATAGATGGAGAATACTGACTATACTAGCAGATTGCATACATAAACATAAATCAATGGCTAGCTATAGGCAGCAAAAGAGAATATTGTCTGTACTGGCAGATGTATATATGACCACATATGGATGGCTAGATACAGGCAACAAAGAATCTTGCAAATCTAATTTATCAAAGTAGAGATAAGATGACAATTATCTGGCCTTAGACATAAAGAAAACGTGAACAAATTGTTCAAGTGCAAGCATAGAACAACGAAGAGAATGGACATTGAACATATAATAGCAAAAGAAGCTTATATTGCTAGAATGAAGATGGGAAGCTTGAAGGAATAGAGGAGGAATGATCTCTAGAAGTTGAACTTCTATTACATCTTACTCTCAGTTATTTATAGTCTGTTTAATGCTCCTGAGCTTTAAGAGGCTCGGAGTCTTAATCCGTCTAATATGCATTGTTAACTGAATTGATGCCCTCTAGGCAAGCATGGGAGCAGATTTTTCTGCTTCTAATAGCAGAGTAACCGCTTTCAGATATTTTTGGTGGCTTGTTGCATTGCGTGGGAGTTCTTCTGTGCCAGAGATGCTCCATAAAGTTTGTTGGTGTGGCTGTTGCGCTGTCTGAGCTCCTTGATCTTTCTGTTTCGGGCTGCACCGTGTTGTCGCCCTTTCAATGATTTAACAATGCATGCTTCTGTTATAGCAGAACAACATTGCCCTATGGTGGACCTCTGTTGAAATCAATGTATACTTCTATTTTAAACATGAAACACAACCATCACTGATAAATCCCGCCTTCTCTGTGTATTTTGGACTTCAAAAGTCCTAAAATATGGCTTAATTATCCATCAGGTCTGCCCTCGTCGCCATCGCAAGTCGCATTTGGCCTGGCATGTATGTTTCCCTGATATAATGAAATATGCGAAAACACTGAAAAATGCATGAAAAATGCTTTGGCAAACTTCAAATATCATATATTCCACTTCCCGGACCCTCTCGGGTCCGAGGCTCATCGCAATCGCTGTCGGCCAATGCTCCCTTCGTATTTTCGTTATACAACGAAAATACATGAAATACATTAAGATTTGTGCTTTTGCGAACTTGAATATATATATAAACCCATCGGGTTAGGGTTCCATTGCTATCGCAAGGCCCCTATTTCCCTTTTTATTCGTTCATACAATGAAAATACATGAAAAATGCTTAAAAAATGGCTTTGGCGCAGACCTCAAAAGTTATCAAATATCGCATATAATTAGGTCTGGCCCATCGGGTCACACACATGCCTGTGCCGAGGCCCCGCCCATGGTATATTGCTGATGCGATATCAGCGATGCGATAAATCGAAATCGCGAGTCGTTCACTCCCCGGGGCTTTATATATATAACATATGCCTCCTGCCGATGCAACCCACCAATCCAATCATCGGCGATCGCTGATCGGTGGTGTCATGTGCCCAATGTTAAACTGTCCCTTTTGCTCGGCTGATTGCGATTATCCACCTAGATCTGGGCTGTTGATCGTCCAGATCTAACGACGACTGTTCACTCCTTTGTTTAAACATACGATTGTGGGTTTTTCATGGTTTTTCAAGCATTTTCGCCTCCCGATATTGTATTTCTACCCTTCGAAGGGCTTTCCTCTTGCCCTGATTTTGATCATTGGGTGATCTTTGAGCAAAAATTGAAAATTTCAAGACCATTAATGGACCCATTGGCATGATTTTAAGCAAATCTGGAGACTTTAAGAGCCTATATGGATCAATTTTTGGGCCTTTTTCCACCAAAGCTAACAGTTACCTTCAACATTCTGTTTTGGGACACTCTTGTTCTCAAGCTCAAGCTTCACCACCTTATGAGATAAGCTCTTAATGAGTTTATCCATTTCTTCCCACTTCGGATCTGGTAATTCTTTAGCTTGACTAGAGGAGGAAGTTTTTTATTTCCCCTTTTTCTTCTGAATTTGTTCATTCTTTCCTCTTGACTTCCCTGTCGAGGTGAAATTTTCTTCCACCTCAAGAGCATCAACTTGGATTTGATCCAAAGTACAAAGGTTCCTCTCCCTAAGGGTAAAGCAAATTTGGACTCAAAGGCTCCCACAAATACTACACAAGAAGCAGCTTGAGGAGGCTTTATCTCAACAGGTAGTTTATTATACTGCTTATTGAACCTTTTTATGAATTCTGACATATCCTCTTTTGAATTCTTACTTATAGCATTGAACTCTGTGAGCACATACTCATGAGCTCTCTTTTCACTCCACGTTTGTGTGAAAGAGTTTTTGAGTTCTTCACAGGTGGTGATGGATGCATTGGGTAGGGCTTTAAAACCGCCTTTTGGTTCTCCATCAAGGGATTGCACAAAGAGTCTCAGGACCACATCTAGTTGTTCTACATTTAGATTCTCAGGAAAAGCATAGAAGGTTTCTATGTGTTTCTGTGCAATGTTTTCATCTTCCCCATTGAACCTAGGCAAAAGCTTTAGGTAGTCTCGAGGCATAACAAATAGGGGTTGAGGTAAATCAATAGGGGCATATTTATTCAGTAAGAAGCCCAAAGCAACCCTCTGGATTAATGGGGGGGATTAAGATTTACATGAGGAACTTGTGCCAAAACCACAATGGTTGGAGTAACTAAGCTAGGAGTAGTGTGATTGAGTGTATAGTGGATATTGCTATTATTGAGGATAGCTTTAGCTTTTTTCAATCTCAGGAGGAGGAAATGAAATGAAAGGAGTCATAACTGAGATTTATTTCTCTTCGATCTCTAATTTGGGGGCACGATTCTCTAACTCATCTTCTAAAGGGTATGTAAGGACCTTAGGAGTAAAATATGAGCAGTGGATGGTAGCGTGTTGGGAGTTGGAGGAGGAAGTTTCAAAGTATGATGAGACAGTAGCACAAGTAGTAGGAGTTTTCTCCTTCCAGACTCTCCTAAAAATTAATTTCTCTGGTTCAGATATAAAAGGGGTTTTCTACTGAGAGATATATGAGTGAGTGTGAGGCTTTCTAAAAGCCAGGATGATAAATGATAATGAGATTTGTGGAGTCACCAAGGTGATGAGGATGCAATCATAACATCTTTTCTCACCTACACAAAGAGTGATTAACTTGTCAATTCCTAGGGGGAAAATCCTTCAATACGTTCCCTGGAAATGATGACAATAAAATTTTTCGCTTCCAGAGATAGCCTCAGATTGCTTACAAGACGAGTGCTTGGTAACATCTAGATTTTATGTGTCTTATATGGTCTTCAGGAAGCTAGAGACATCATATAAATTTTATACACATATGTAAATACAAATATAAAAGAAATAGGATAGGTTGGTTCCTTCATCCAAGGACATAAGCCATGTATTTCTAGTATCCTTTCACATATACAACTCACAAGAATATAGGTATAAACTAGTGGAGGCCGAGTAATTCGAGGACCTATAGTTTAATCAGCTTTTGTAGAGTAATGAAAGAATAGAAGGAGATAGACTCTACTCATCACATAGAGATTGAAACATCAAGAATTCTACACTTGTCTGAGTTAAAGATAAACATAATGGATGAAAGAGGATTGGACTGTGATTCATGGAGCACACTTTTAAAGATATAGTCTCAAAGATACATACATGCATGTGCATTAACAAATCAATACAAATGAACCTGTAAGAACATATGAATTTTTTCTAGCAGCTATAATTACATGAAATCAGAGAGGAAATGTGAACATAATGGAATTTAACAGAGAGGTAACATACTGTAGTACTCGAAGGTTGGAATCGCCACTATTTCATTTATATCTTGAAAGATGCAAATCTAGAAGCCATACAGTTTCAGAAATAGCATGTAGTTTTTCTTTAGAATTTAGAACCTTTTCTAAGTGTTTCTTCCTCCTTTTTATAAGGAGAGGGAGAACGTGAAAATTACAAAATATCTCAGGCTATAAATTCTAGCAGCCTTGATGACTAGTTGTCTCGGTGTGCTGGCTCTATAACCTCCAATTATTACAACAGAAAGATACTTTTATTGGAAATAAAACAGAATAACAATATCAATAAAAAGAACAAAACATAATTAACAAGTGAACTGAAATGATGGTATTGCAGAAAATATCTCCACGCCACTCTCTTTGTTGGCCTCTGGTTCAACTGAGTTTCTTCTACATCATGCCTCATGCTCTCTCGGTCGGTTCCCCGTGACTTTCAGTATTAACAATTTTGATTCTTCTCTCATAGGAAGTGGGAGCGATCACCCATGATGGTCACAACATATTCTGAAAACTGATGCCAACTCATCCGTCCCTTCTCACATTCTTTATTAAACCAACAGAACCAATCGTGCCCCGTGAAAGAATCATGCATGTGTATCGGGGATCAGGCAGTTCGGGAATTTTAAACTGAACTGGATTCATAAAGTTGCGATCGTCGTTGTCCTTTGGCCCTTGATGCCTTAGTCCCGTGGACTTAGGTGAAAATTTCATGGTAGAAACCTAAGAACTCAAGGCCTAATCCTTCTGGAGCTAAAAGTCCTTTAGCTCGGACGGGGGCCAATTCTTTGATCTATCACATTGTAACCGGTCCCAATGCATAATACGTAGGACCAAACTACATATGCACCTAGGCGCCTTTTGCAATATCGGCACTCAGAGATCGAGAATCTCTAATCCTTGCCTTTGGTTGCACCCTCCCAATTCTTGCGATTGCGATATGCGACGTGGTTTAGCCCATGTGAAAGAGGATAAGGGAGGGCCAGCATGAAGGCTTTAACACATAAAAAAACCTTTAGCAATCTCCGCCCAACCATTGGTTTGAAACATAAAGCGTGCATAATCATGCGACTCGCCTTATGCCGCTTCCCCACCTCGTTTCGGTCCCACGCTATCGGGCGTTTCCCTGATATGCACCTTTATAGAACGTCGATTACATGTTGCTCCATGGTTGCGTTCACCCCCTTGCTTGTTAGCCCTTGGTTCTGTTAGAGTCAGTCTAGTAGCCCTCCATCAGCGATCAAAGCTCTTTGCATTTGCATAGGTAGGTGTCTCATCAGTGTCATCTTTGCATCCCATTAGGCATGCCATAACCCTGATGGAGGAGCTGGTATCTTTTTCCCCCTCTTGGCATTGCTGGACCAAAGTTATTTCGGTCATTAAAATTTTCAAGATTGTCTTGTCTTGTCTTGAGATCAAATTCCTAGGTCTAGGGTTTTGGTTAAGATTGTCTCCAAGGTCATGTCTCTGAAGGTCAATAAATGTTCAGCAAGCCAGAGGGATGATTTTAATGGTGTTTCTTCGCAAATTCCTATCTTGTACAATTAATTTTCATCTTGGATTTAAAAACTCTGTTTTTAAAGCTAAGATCATTTTTCAAAATTTCTGTAAAAAATGATGAAATTTTAAAAAATTCTCAAGGACAGCAGGTAACCCTGGTTCCCTAGCCAAGATCCCTCAGATGATATCCCTGCAAAAAGAATCGAGCAAAAGCATTAAATCAGTCAATTTCAGGACAAAGGAAACCAAAAAGTCAAGTTTTTTAAAGTGTCAAAGGAAAAACATTAGAAAGTGGGTTGTTATATGAAATTTATTCAAAGCAAGGCTATAAAGGTTCTATTTTCCTCCATTAAGCCTCATTGTGCATCCAAGTGATAGAGAAGTCAAATTGCAAGAGCGTTTGAGCGTTTGAGTGAATTGTAAGAGCGTTTGGGAGAGGTGAGACCTATTAAAACAGAGGTGAGACCCGTCAAGCAGGCGCGACCCGTCAGGGTACCTCTGCCAGTACAAAATTTGTATGGGCGCGACCTGTCAGGAGAGTGAGACCTGTTGGGCAGTGAACGCGACCCATCAACGCATTATTTACACGAAATCGCCAGCAGCCTGCTAAGGAACCACGATTTGCCAGATTTTGTAAGGTAGGCCCTCAAAGCATGAAAAATTATTGCTTGCTATAGTTCAACAAGATCATAATTGTGTTTTTAAAGGTCTTCATTTTGCAAGTAAAAGCTCCATTGCTGCTGTGGGTATGCAATTGTCAAAATTGCTGCTTTGAGTATGAAATTGTCAAACTTGCTAGGGTTTATTATGCTGTTTTGAGGTATCCCATTTTCTTTCCTATTGTCCACCTCCCATTACATATTCCTTATCATTTAAATTCCCCTTCCAAATTTGATAAGAACCTTAAACCCTACCCCTCATGATGCCAATGTAAAAAATATATATCATGATGCATATGCAATAATTGTTGTAATGTTTTTCCCTTAAAACCCTGTTTTATATATTCATTCCCATGTTCCTTTTAAAGTGCCCCTCCCCTAACATTCTCCTCATGTTCCTTGTCCCCTTGAAACAGTATATAAATCAGCATTTTGCAGGCAGAAACAGCAGGACATTTTGGCCACTCTGCTTCCTAAACAATGTCAGAAACTGAAACCTATGAGCAAAGTGATGACCAGGTATCAGCTTCAGAAATTGAGGTACAGAGGAGGCCTCATAAGGGAAAAGGC
>APFE031172490.1:0-13283 GCA_000404065.3 Pinus taeda | reverse complement strand
ACTCGACATTTTAACACAAAAAAAATTGAGCTAAAAGTAAAAATCATAAAAAATACATGCCCCCTCTTCCCTATTATATTCTTGCTTCTAAAGAATTACAAAGTCTTTTTTTGAGCCAAAAATAAAAATCATAAAAAATACATCCCTCTCTTCCCTATTATACTTCTAAAGAATTACAAAGTCCTTTTTTAGCCAAAAATAAAAATCATAAAAAAATACATGCCCTCTCTTCCCTATTATATTCTTGCTTCTAAAGAACTACAAAGTCGATCGCAAGAAACGCATTACAAAAGACAAATGGTAAAAATGAACGTCATTGTTCTTCCTTTTCAATCTTCAGATACCGTTGCCAGCAATTTGCCTCCTCAGTCAACGAGCCGTATTTACAACAGAGAAGACAGCTGAAGCAGAGCAACATGATATTTCGGGCACTGCTATCATGGGGAAGATTGCTGAGAGTTCCTCGAGATTCTGCACACCCAACGCTAACCATTTAGTTTTACAGCAATTATACCTCTGAGTATTCGCCTTCGCCAGAATTTCAATATACAATGTCTCTCATGGAGATGCTTATCAACCCCCCACACATTTATTATTTTTTTCAGTGAATGATTCATAAATTGTTTATTTAAAAGCCATATATGCTGCTACTTTCAATATAATATATGATCATAGATTCCTAAAAAGTATCATTCATGCACTGGAGTACCAATTCAGTGCTCACTCCCGCGGATGACTTAATTGGGTAGGGTAGAGATTTGGAAAACACATTAATGTGTTCGAAGAATCACTATACTTTTATGGAATCAGTAATTTCCACATGAGGGATCTTAGTTCCTGGTTTGGAGTGTTTATCAACGCTTGTAGGTTTTGGTGTAACTGCAAATCTCCACATGGTATCAGAGCTTGGACCCAGGTTCAATTCGGCGGAGTTGCATTTGAGGGGGTGTTGGAAGAATCACCACACCTCTATAGAATCCCTAATTTCCACCCTAGGGATCCTAGTTAGGGTGTTGGAAGAATCACCACACCTCTATAAAATCCGTAATTTCCACCCTAGGGATCCTAGTTACCAAGACCTGCTGGTGTTTTGGAATCACTGCTCTGATACCATGTGGAGGTTTGCCGTTACACCAAAACCCACAGATCTGGTAAACATTCCAAACCAGCGACTAGGATACCTAGGGTGGAAATTGCGGATTCCATAAAAGTGTGGTGATTCTTCCAACACGACGAATCCGTAATTTCCACCCTGGGGATCCTAGTTACCAAAACCTTTGGAATCACGGCTCTGATACCATGTGGAGGTTTGCCCTTACAGAAAAACCCGCAGGTCTGATAAACATTCCAAACCAGCAACTAAGATACCCAAGGTGGAAATTACGGATTCCATAAAAGTGTGGTGATTCTTCCAACACGAGGAATCCGTAATTTCCACCCTGAAAGATCGTGGTGATTCTTCCAACACCACCTTCCAGCCTAGTAAAAATGAGTAATTAGGAAGGAAGGATAAAATAAAATCAAGAGCGTTGAGAAGCAAACAAAAAAGTTCCAAGCGGTTGGATTTCCATACAATCTACATCACATATTGCATACCTTCCTGGAACTCGAGGAGTAGCATTTGTAGGCCCCTTGGAAGTAATATTGGAGCGTCTGGACCCTGGTTTATCATCCTGCTCAACCCGCATTGACGCCACTTCCTTCTCCCTCGCAGCCACTTCTCTGCGCATTTTCTTTGCCTCCACGTCCATTGCTCTTTTCAATGTATCTACCTTTTTGGAGAGCACCTGCAGGTGTGTAGGTGTATAACTTGAATAAATAAAAATGTTTATATAATAAGAACCTCTCTTCCCTATAAAGCTAAAACTAGAGAGTGCCTCCTAAGCAATGATTATTGAGCATCAAATTATATGAATTGCAAATGCAGCCAGCATATGATACTGTTCTTCTTGAAAATAAATGAGTGAAGGTGTACCTTGATGACGTCCTCTTTGTCTTTAACATTTAAATCCTTCTGGTGGCATGCTTTTCTCAGGGCGATCACCTCCCGCTGCAGAATGTCATAAAATACACCTGAAACAGTGTCATCAGAACCAGCATTACATTCTACGATTTCCTTACATATTTTGTTTTCAGAGTCTGAGTTATGCGGTCGATCAATGTCGGTATTGGTAGATAATCCATTATCACCATTTTTGAGTTCCACATGTTCATTTGATAAAGAATTTATCAAATCTGATGCCGCATTAATAGTCCCATCAACGACAACAAGCTGTGGTGTTTCTTTCTGGGTTAATACAGTGTTGTTATCGCTTGATACAGAGTGTTTCGACGTTAAAACTGTTTCCAAGCTGTTGCCATTTGATTGCAAGGTCCTTGCAGAATCATCTCCACAAACCAGCTGCCCGCAGCGTGATGAGCCATTCGTTCTGCTTGCACGACGTTGATATTCGTTCTGCTGGGCGGAACGAAACGCTCCAACCCCTGCACCACCTCTCACTGCTTCTTCCAACACTTTCAATCTTAACTTGAATTTGTCCTGCAGTTTTATCAATCAAATACAAAGCAAGGCTGAGAGTTTAAGAAAAAAAAAGTTGAGAGCGGGAATTAACGCAAAAGGGTTAAAAATTACAAAGAATATATATCCTATACTTTGAGTTGCTCTTCAGCCTTAGCAGTACGTTCAGCCAGGGCTAATTTCTCTCGAAGCTGCTGCATTTCACCCTGTACTCAATGCAATTACAAAATGGTAGGTGATTTACATTTTGGACGGAGAGACTCTTTGTAAAACAAAAAAACAAAAAACCAAATTTAATTTTACTTTTCTGCCCAAACAAGAAACCACCTTCTATTTAAACAACAACTATAAGTATAAATTACATGTAGCTTAGTTATAAGAAGAGCTTTGGCGCAAATCACATAAAGAAGACCTTTGTCGACGCGTTTTGAACCAACGATAAATCACACTAATTGGTTCGAAACGCGTAATGTCTTCTTTATATGATTTGCTTGCGGCGAAGCTCTTCTTATAACTATGATAGATCACAGAAGCCTCAATTCTACATATAGATTAATCTTTTTTCATCTCAGATCTGAAAATGATTTAACTTTAGACGTATTGGATCCAAGACGTGAAGCTGATTCATAGAGGGATCTACGCTATGGCTATTTATTTATTTATTTAATGGGAGTGAACATGAAGTTAAAGCTTTGAAAACAACCACCTGAATGAAGCGCCGTTCTTCGAGCCACCGCTTTAGAGGGATGACTTTGTCGTTGCCATCCCTCCATTCATGGCCAACTACAGCTGTAGCCACTCGATTTTCTGTTATCTTTGCACGAGTTAGCTCTCGCTGAAGTGTTCTCTTCTCCTCCTGATCATGTTTTCGGTCCACCATGGCAAAACAATTATATATTGTTTACTGCTGTATTCATTAAGGAATGAAAGCATAATATGAAGTAATTAAAGCGAGAGAAATGAAATAAATGGAGATCGTCGTGTAACTTCAAGGATGATCTCACCGTTAGTTCATAAACCTTTCGTTCATAATCATGTAGAGCATTCATGGCAGCGCCGCCATTATGAATGGCCTCCTCCAGTTCACAGATAGTTTGGCTCAACCTCTCAACTTCTGAAACTTTTACGCGATGCATTCTGTCAATGATTTTGTTCTCCTCCTGTCACATTAACTTACTCTAATTACTAAACCCCAACCAACATATATACCTCAAATAAAATGACAAGGATAATCCCCATGAACACAGGTAACTCTTCTTACCTTTGAATCTCTTTGCCTAGCATCTCTATCTTGGTTCCAACTAGCTTTAGCTGGTTGATCTCTATTATGATGGCTTCATAGCGACATTTTCTTAGTCCAGTGAGATTTCAATGGCAGGGGGAGACAATCCTCAGTGATTACCTCTCACTTGTGCTTAGCATGAGGCTAAAACCTGAGGCCAAAGGTGAACTCGAATGGAGTTCTCTCCATGATGAGGAAGTTCGTGAGGAGGATGCACCATGTGCTCCACACACTAATACCTCCAAAATTTGTGATACAAATCCTTCAAGATTTTGGACCCATATTGCCACATCAAAACTATAATGGATAAACTTTTGGTTGAAAAAAATTAGGAATGTAATGCCATTCTTCTTCATTTAGGTGAGCTCCCATTGTAGATCAAGGAACTAGATTGTAAGGTTTCTGGCGGAACTAGATTGTAAGGTTTCTGCTCAAGGCCAAAATTGATGTTGAATCTCCAACATCCAAAATTATGTTGGTCTAAATTACTAAATGTGATAACAACTTTGCTTTGGCATTGCTATTCAATCTTTTTTCTAATTTTCTTATTATAGAAAACGTTACTTCTTCTCTTATTAAATATAAAATAACAACTTTCCTTTTAACCCAGCAAAAGCTTTCAAATTTAAATCTTTCAATTATATTTATTGAATTAATAATATCATTGAAACAATATTAATCAAACCCTTTTTTTAAAGAGTAATTCATTTTTCCTAATAACGAACGCTTAAAGGGTCACCTGGCAGATCTCGAGCTGTCTTGTCAGTTCTTGATTCTTGTTTCGTAGATTGTCAACCATATCTACCTTTGCCTGAGCAACCTGCACGGACTTTTCTGCTTCAAGTAAAGCCGCTTCTTTGGATTTTGTGAGTCGTTCTAGAGCCCTGTAATCTTCTTGCAACAGTATAATCTGCCAAACATATCGGTTTTTTAGCAAGCTACACCGTCTCAAATTAGTGTTGAGCAAATAAACATGAATGTGGTGGACAAGTCTGTAGTACATGGTGTCGTGTGGCTTTGATCTCTGCCTCAAATGGTGCCAGAAGAGCTTCCAACGGTATCATGTCCTCATCCTTTTGAGCGGCATATACCCTTCTGAGAGCTGATTCTACAGCAAATTGGGTAGCTAAAGCCGCTTTCTTCTCATCATTTAATTTTTTTATTTCGAGATTCTACAACACAATATATCGAAGTCAGATGGAGCTTTTATGTCATAGATCTGAGGGACAAGGACTTTCATGGATGTACGTTATAGCTTGAAGCCAAATTCAAAATTAGATGGGAAAAATCAAGATAAGTAACTTCTTATCTAAATTGCATGATACCTTGCTTTCAAGAAGCGCCTCATTAGTTTTGAGTTTCTCCTCCAATTTGCCCAGGGTATTGGTAAGCTGTAAAAAGAGAATGATTGGTCAGAATGTTGGAAGAATCACCGCATTTCTATAGAATCCGTAATTTCTACCCTGGGGATCCTAGTTACTGGCTTGTAATGTTTACCAACACTTGCCGGTTTTGGTGTAACGGCAAACCTCCACATGGTATCAGAGCTTTTGGTGTAACGGCAAACCTCCACATGGTATCAGAGCTTGGACCCAGGTTCGATTCCCCTGAGCTGCGTTTGACGGGGTGTTGGAAGAATCACCGCACCGAATCACCGCACCTCTATAGAATCCGTAATTTCCACCCTGGGGATCCTAGTTACTGGCTTGTAATGTTTACCAACACTTGGGAGTTTTGATGTAACGACAAAACTCCACACAAAATCCACCCAAACTCATACTAAAATCTATTTCATAACACTACTAATGGTCCGCATCTATTTGAATTGACTACCCTGTAACTTATGACAAATATCTCTTTAAATTCTTAATCTAGAAGGTAGAAAAGTCCAACTTCTTGCGTGGCCCATGTGGGTGTCCTTACCTCTTCAACGGCCTTTTCTTTCAAGCGTTCTGTCAACTTCAAGGCCTTGATTTCAGCCTGAGCGTCTCCTAACTCTCGATCCTTATCTGGAAAGATCAGCACATTACAAGGAAAACTATCTCATACTACTAATATGTCCACTGCTTAAAAAAAAAAACGCAAACACATTGTCACTCGTTGCCAATCTTTTCTATTTTTGTGTATCTCTGTTAGTCGGGAATCATGCTTACCCTTTAGTTGGTTCTGGAGACGATCTAGCTCAACTCTAAAAGGATCAACTGACCCCACAGTAGTAGCAGCGGGCAAGAGCCTTGCACTATTCATTTGCATATCGACTTCTGGGTAGCAGCCGTTTAAATGTGCAGGCATGGGATGTCTTCCTCTCACGGAGCAACAAAAGCAATTCAAAGTCGACGTATCTTCGTGACTGAGCAAGAAAAGCAATTTAAAGTCGACGTATCTTCGTGACAGAGCAAGAAAAGCAATTTAAAGTCGACGTATCTTCGTCACAGAGCAAGAAAAACAATTTAATGTGATGTTGTTCTGGAAGCAATTTAATCTAATGTTATTGCACTTTCTGCTTTGGGGTGCAGGTATTAAATATTCTCCATACAACTGCTATGTTATCTCGGCAGAGACGGAATTAACCGTGAAGAAAGGAAGGTTTCCCTGGAGTAAAGGAAGGAGCTACGTATCCTTCCTAACATCAACTACTTTAATTAACCTCATGCACACAACAAGCAAGCGAAGCATGGCTTACAACTACCGCTTTGCATTTTACATTCACCTAAATTTACGATCATGTAGCATTTATTATCAATGGTAGGGCATAACACTAATCATTTTTAATTTGCACATTAAGTTTAACATTAAAATTAACTTAGAAGCTACATTTAATAGCTAGGAAAAATGTCATCCTTGACCTAATTTTTATTAGCGTATTTTTATTAGCGTATGGAGATTAAATGATAATAGTGACATGTAATGATGGAATATTTGTCCGTTTCTAAGATTATTAGTGAAATGTAATGATGGAATATATGTATGTCTGTTGCTAGGACGGTTACTTCCAAATATAATGAGCTCCTATCCCTACGCCCGTATGATGTCATGTGAATTTACCACAACTTTTACGGATACTTTAGTATATAATAGTCATTCAATGAATTAATTTTAAGCTATTGAATTGAGGTTTTTGTGATCATATCAAATATGAGAGAGTTTCTTCGGCGTAAATCACAAGAAATTTCATTTGTCGACGCGTTTCGAACCAACAAGTGTGGTTCATCGTCAGGACAAGTTGAATGAACAGATCAAGCTTAGTATGATTAAATAGATGAGCAGAAACTCCAACTGCTGTATTCCAAGACCAGGTAACAATGATATTGACAAACTCTCTTATAATTTTAAGCTCCTGTGAATTCTTTTTTAGCATTTGAATAATTTAAAATGTATATAAGTTAATTCGTGAATGTAATTCATACATTTTTGGAAAAGGATAAAATAATTTCAGGTAAAATGTTTTTAAGTAAATTTTATGATGAAAATATGTTTGAATGGGGTGTTTTGCATGCGAGAGAGTGGGAGATGGCCAATGTTATCTCATTTTGTCTTATCTTGTTTTATAATTCACGGATGTCATAGCACATTTTTCTAATTATTTAAGTATGTAGTGCAATTATGGTGTGGGGAAGATCTTACTCTATTGTCCTGCATTCATCAAATGAAGAACCACTTCTACTCTCTAGACCAACACAAAATCATTTTTTTTCTGGAAAATGATCTTTTCACCTTGCCTTGTGTAACTGGTCAAACATTATTGTCATTAATGTCGAGTTTAAATGGCCAAATCCTAGTTATTATCGACATCAAATGCAGAGGCAACATTGGAACGACAACTCTTTAGAAATGTTAGGCATTTCAAATGGTTAAATTGGGGGCTCTAGAAACTCAAATTTATCTTTTGCAGAGGAGCTAAGACCTTGGCTATCAGTTTAACCTTTCCCATTCCATAGTGCCACACATGCAATTGATAATTTCCTTGGCCACTCATCTCTCAAACATTCACGGCTTTGCTCATCAATTTCAACATCCAAACTGCAATTCTCCTTGGGCATGAATAGATGCTCTTGGACATAGACTTAGGTTGGTTTTCAGACCCATCTTATGAGCTTTGGTACAATGGGATGTCATCTCAATAGCAGGTTTCCTTCACACTATTATACGTCGACTCTCCTCACTGTTTGGTTCCTGCTTGCTATTATGCTTTTAGGTGAAGTTTCCTTGAACTCCACCTCTGTTAATGTTTTGGTTATTAGTTTTTACCAATCAATCTTTGTGGCCCAACATTCTTGCTTGCACCTCACTTTCTTAAATCTATGACCAATGGTGTGTACCTTGGCTCTAGACCCCTTCTTTCCTGGCAAATCTACTTTTGGTCTATTCCCCACCTAATTTCATCCCTTTACCCTAGACATTGTTTCGACAATGCTCTCCTGACAACACCTTCCCCTTGTCCACCACTGTCTCTTCTCTAACACCCCCTTCTTCACTCTCGCACCTAGCCTCCCTCCTTGTGCAGCTAGCATGTCCCATTAGAGAGCTCGTGTCCATCAAGGGGGAAACATACTATCAGGAGCGTGGAAATAGGGACAGTACATGGGCTCAACTCAAAGCTGAAAACTCGACTACATGTTTTTGGGATCTCACCCTGCCACCTACTTAGGGAAAATTCTCATAAGCCAAAATGGAAATAGCCAACCATTGATGTCTTCTCTCAGATATGGAGGCACGAACATAAAAAATACCTCTTTCTCTCCATGGAACACGTACACTAGCACATGATAGAACTAGATGACTGACTGGAGCACATTGAGAAGCACCTTAGCATCCCCCCTACTGTTGGATGATTACCAGACAGGCAACCGCTTACTATTGAATGTTCACTGGGTAATAAAAGGAGTCAATCCAGGTTGTAACGATAGGCTTGAATCTCTCCTCTTACCCTATGGAATCTTATTATGTTTTTAGTTTATCAATTCTTAGTTTCTTTGTCTTTCTCTCATGGCCTTGAAGGCCCAACTTTCAATATATATGTATTCCGAATTTTAAATCTATAGGCAATTTTTTGAATTATGTCTCTCTTAAACAAGTACATTTTTGGATATGGTCAGGTTTCCCTAGCGACCAGTGAATATAAAACATATGACATTCTCTTTGTTTAGAAAGTGATACAAATATTTATTCCAAAAAAAAGGTATTATAAAAAATTATTTAATATGTGATAAATAAAATAAATTTTAATACATTAATATTATTAGAATATTATTTAAAGATATTTTAATCTATACTTTTTTTAATTTCAAATTTAAGATGCATTATGAGACTCTTCAACACTATTCAGTTTATGTTTTATCAATTATTATTTGTGACAATTTTTTTAAGTTCATGAGCAATTAAATTTTATTAATACTAATTTAAATTGTGATTTATACCAAATAATAGATGATTCAAACCATTTATTATATAATATATATAAATATATATATATTATATATATATATATAACAAAGTGTCAAATTAAGTGTTAATGGAGGAGGGGAGCCCACCACCCCACCGCCTCCCATCGCATTTAATAGGGGGATGGCATGACTATCCCACCCCATGCAACCACATATTTTAATTGCCATACATCCCTTCACATTAAAATGGCAGCTCTCATTCCTTCTACAAGCTCTCAGCGTGTCTTTTGTGGTGTTGTGTTCTTTTGTAGCATTTGTGACCTTCCCCAACCATAGGTGGGATATTCTCCCATGGCGTTGGCTTTATAGAAACTTTGTTTGTCTTTCGTGGCTGTATGTTCTTCTAAAATCTATTGAGAAATGTGGGACATCATGAATTAGGTGATTTCTCTTAATTAGTAAGTGCTTGTGAGTGACTTTTTATTCATTAGATTAGGATCTTCTAGTTTCTTTAGTTATTAGTGTTCTTCTTCATCAAACAATTACCAATGCATGAACATAAATAGACAAGAGACACAAAATGTAGGCTATCAACTAGGGCCAAAACCTCTCACTCTTTGAGAGGAAAACCCTCACAAATTATTCTTATAGGGATTCCAATTGACGAATACCAAGACCAAGACCCTTGACCTAGTAGCATCTCCAAGACCAAGACAAAAGTCCTCTTCTATATTCTCGATTACTCTCTCTCAGTTCCTTCTACTTCAGAATTCGCACCATATGTGAAGACACCCAACTGTGATCACTGTGTTTGTCAAGGAGACCAAACTTCTCCTTCAGGAGTAACACTGAATCCTGAAGGCATACTACTGAAGCATAGTTGTTGTACTTTTTATATACCATCGAGACCTTCTTCCTTGTAACAACAATGATATCTTGTCACACACTTGTGACCTTCCTCTTGTGTGGCATTGAATATAAGAAACCCTTGTCACTTAATCCGAACTTGTTTCATTTCTTGTAATTGTAATGTATCCATCAGAACTAAGATAGAGGTCCAAAATTTTGTTGACTGTGATCAGCCTTAAACAAAAACTCATTGTCCCTTCATCTCTTCCTCACTGTCCCTTCCATCCGAACTTGCCTTTGTACTAGAGATCTAAACTAATATATGTTTTTATCATCCGAAAATCTGAGAGAGATGTTCAAAAATATCTGAATGTGGAATAAGCCGAGGTCCCTATATATAGTAGTATGTCTTTCATATTAAGTCAACGTGAATATATGAATCAGTGTGTCTCCATAATGAGAAGATGAAATGAGTTTGTTACTTTATCTTGAAGATGACATGAAGATGAGGACTTGTGCTTGTCGTTGGAGGGCTATTTGAAAATTCTGTTTACGCACATACATTCTTCATACATGACATTGACTCTATATGACTTTTATGACAAATCCTAAAGGCTCTCAATGGGAGCCATCTAAAATAAAACCTCTTGCTCATAAAACCCATGAAGCAACGCATAATAAAAATGTTATTTTATTCTTTTCATCATTTACATAAAATCATAATTACATATCATTATGAAGACCAAACCTAGTTACACTTTACAACACTCCCTTTTAACTAGGGAGGAATTCATAATGGTACTTGGTCATTCTCAATCTGAAGAATCATAAGAAGAATAGGATTGGTAACCCATTTTTTTAGCATCATATTAACTAGCATTGTTATATAGCAAGGCCTTCACTAACAATGCTATCTCTCCACAAGATATGAGCTCAATGCTAGTGAGACCAATGATTTATAGACACCTTCACCATTGTCTCTCTCGGAACATACCCCACTCGGGTTCTCAGGGTGTGCTCCATGAGTACTATTCTAATCTTGGGCTCCCCAACCCTCAAACAATATCAGTCCTCCACAACTCCTCTTATTTTTGATGACCTATCTCATCCTCAAGAGTATCAGATGTCCAATGATTACCCAATCCTCTATTCTTTCTTCCCAAATGAAGACAAGAATAATGTGTCTATCTCTCCCTCCCAATTAGGGAGGACAAATTTACTCATTCCTACAAAAGAAATGTACCTAAGCTCCCTCTTGGCTTAGGAATTTCCAAGTTTCTTCCAAATAAGAAACTTGTTTCCAGGCTCCCTCTTAATCAAGGATCTACAACAGCTCCTTAGGTGGAGATGATGGGGCAACCAGCTGCTAGAAGAACTCCTTTCTTCAATGTCATGTATCTTATTTGTCAAGGAGACTTCTTCTTTTGGGGACTTCTTCATAGGGCATAGACCAATTATCACTTTCATCCATGAGTTAGTGGTGAGCTCCAGTATTGTAGCAATAATGCTACAACTCCTGAGGCTTCCTGTCTCTCATTTTATCAACCCGGTTGTTCGTACAAACTTGGAAGCGACGGTGCTATATGCACAAGTACTAGATCTTGTCGCAGCTGTCACTTGGTCAGCTGGCACAAGTCTGTTAGGGCTCAAGCCAACTTCTATAGGCTCACAGAAGAAGCTTTATCAATGATGGATGAAAGCTAGCTCAAAGAAGACTAAGCTAATTGACAAAAAGTAATTCAACGCATGTAACCCTAGGAAACCCTAATTCGACTAGTCTAATCCCTATGATGCAATGAGGATGAGTAATCTTTCTACCAATGCTGCTACTACATCTAACAAGAGGAAATGCATGAATCTATACTACTGACATTATCAAAGACATGTTTTTATACTTTTTCGTTAAGTAGATGGAGTGATGGTGCTTTGTTTATTTACTAGGGTTTGATTGTGCAGATGGGATGGGGAAGGAAGGAAAGCGTGGGATAGATTGGGGAGGCCAAGTGAGGTCCCTATGGGCCCTTGGCATCCATCCACAGAGGTGTCCCACGTGCAGAAGCTCAGCAACCGCGTGGAAGACCTCCTACAGGATGTCTGCAGGGGATTCTACAGGAAACTCAGGGTTTTCTACAGGATGTCTCTGAATTGCTACAGGATGTCTCTGAATTGCTACAGGATGGTCGAACGTGGAGGACTGAGGTGAGGAAACAGTGATGGACGGGTAGGAAGGGATGTGAGAGGGATGGATCAGGCTGGTGATGGCTTGGGAATGGAAGGATGAGATAGAAAACAGGTGGAGGGAGTGTGTTGGAGTGTTGGACGTGAAAGGTCAAGGAATGAGGCTAAGCGAGGATTAGGAGATGTTTTAGGGACGGGCAGAACGCGGTGAAAAGCAGAGAAACGTGGTTGCATGCAAGGTTAAAGCAGAAAACATGGTAATGAACGAGATGGAGAAGAGTGTAAATGAAACAAATGACCGAAACTGTTGATCAAGCCAAGAAAGCATCAATCTACGCTAAGTATACTGTGATTTTATTGAACAGTGATCCAAAACGCAAGGAGGAATACGTATGGCACTGTGCTGAATAGATGTGTGGTTCTTATAAATGACAAGGAAGCATCTAAATCCAAATCATAACTGTATCAACCAACTCATGCGTATTTTTGGTGGTCTGCTATAGACTACACCCCAACCCTCAAACGAGATGGCAGTGAGCCTTAACAAACGATTTTAATGGAGCTCCAATGGATATCACGTATCATGTGCTATGCTAAACAAGTGAAAGTGACTGAACCATAAATAAAATCTACCTAACTCATAAGAAAATCAAATTACAAGACTGCCATTCAAATTGCATGTGCAAAGGAAACGTAAAGTGCTGGAAAGGAACTAAAAACAATACTACAACAGAGGGGATCTATGGCTCTCAAGTTGGGCCCTAACCTGAGAGCTATAGTCTCCTAATAAAAACTCAGGAATTGATCACAAGCTGTCCTCTTTATTAATCATTCAACGTCATGCCAAACTGGCTTACAGAAAAAGGAAACAAAACTGGACTGATTACAAAATGAGATGATAACCCAAGAGATTCAACAAACATCTAAGGCTACGGCCTCCATATTTATACAAAAAAGATGATGATCCGCCAAGTAGCCTTGATTCTAGGAGCTCGGCTGTCCACTGAAGTTTAACTGCGGATTTGTGAGGCAGTCAACAGTTGATGACTGCTGTTCCTGTAGGACAGCTGGC
>APFE031172485.1:0-12233 GCA_000404065.3 Pinus taeda | reverse complement strand
TTCATTTATGTAATGTAAAGGAGGTTGCCCCCTCGAAGAGGCTAAATTCTAAGGTGTTGATCTATCTTTTCTATCTTTTTGTGAGCTAGTTTCATAACAGGGGTCAACTTATTTATGGCAGCTGATATTTTTATTAGATCCCTCTCATCGAGAGGTGTAGGATTGATCTAAAGATAATCTAATTCCAATAAGTATTTATGGAGATATGAATTTATTTTGATTATGTAATTATTATCAAGTTGACCAGCATCTTATGTAGGCTCAGAAGCACAACTGATGTGTCTATTCAACCTCTACGTTTTCAATATAAATGAGAGAGGATTTGGAGTCATTAGCGACACATATTATTCGTGTGATATCCTTTCCATGTCTTGGGTTTTTGGAGAAGGAGAGACACTAATGAAGAATTCCCTAAGACAATGCGCTAATCCAACGTAGTCTGGGAGACCTTATAAGATATGCGTTGCTCATAGTGAATGAGATGTGTTGATCATAGTGGATAAGTTGTGGATGTTATACACCAGTTTCATGCAGTCAAGGGAGATATTCACGCAGTCAATGGTCATGTTGTCCGCAGTCAATGTTCACATTGTACAAGTTGACACTTATACGCAGCCCTAGCTTATATGCTTAAGTGGAGCCTAGTCGTAGTAAGGGAAGAAATATATATGCCATCATGCAGGGCATAAAATTAGTAACACGCAGGCAGAGACACATACGTTGGGTCATGAATTCGCTAGCAATGGAGACAGATACACTGGTCATTGATGATACCTCTACGCAGATCATAGATGATATTCAACACAAATATAAAGACTTATTTACACACTGGTCATACACTGTTCATGCAAATATATATGTGCTACTCCTAGAAACATATATATGCAAGTAATGGTGACAATTACATGCAGTTCAAACGCAGTCATGGTAACGTTGTTCATGAGGCACTTATACGTTGTCATAAGGGAAGCTGCAGTCAAGGCATGAAGTTACATTAAGGAGCCATAATAAGTCGCAGTTAGTAAAGGGAGGATCCATAGTCATGAAGAAAGGAACCACAGTAGGGTTTGACTGCAACTAGGTTTAAGGTGCAGTTACAACCTCATGGAGCAGTGGATGGTGTCACCATAGTGAGTTGGAGTCTTGACATTCTCGCATAAAGAATGACAACAAAGAATGGTTGTATTCTAGGCATAACATTCTCTCCCAGCGTAATACAGTCTCGACATACCAGTCATGGAGAATATCTAGATGGTATCATTATAACAATGTCGGTGATAAGTACAATGGCTCAAGAACTTGTGGTTAAATAGAAGCACAATAATATGAAACCTCAGTGAGAATTGTAACTTATTGCCTCTCGATAGTTGTCATGATCCCAACATAAAAAGGAACGTTACCATGGTCTTAGTGGACTTATCTAATGGAAAGAAGGCCAGAACCCTCACTGTATCAGAATAAGGTTCCACCGTTATAGTTTAGTTAAAGTAAAGTAATGGAGACCAAACTTTCAGGTAGATCTCATGGATATGATAAAGAAGCAACAGTGAGGATCTCAACATGATGATGGGCAACATGATGATGGATAAGATCATGGACATGGGAAGCATAATGATAATCATGATTAGTGCAGCATAGTGTAGTATGCAGTGGTGCAGCAAGTGGACCAGATGCAACACTATGATAGGTGAAGCTGTCATCTTGGAGAATCAGTTGAAGCAGAATTTCTTCAGCTGATCTCATCGTTATATGAAATGATCTATGCTAGATCTAGATAAGTCAAAGTGTTGACTTCTGTTGTAAATGTACTATCTCTCTCTCTCTCTCTTTCTTTGTTGAACTTTGAACAACATAAAAGAAGAATTGATCAAGGGTTTGCCCACATTGTGGGGTTTTTCCCTAGCTAGCACCACATCTTGTGTCCTCTTGTCTTGGCTTGTCTTCTGCAATTTATATTTATGTTCTATATACAGTTTATCTTAATTCTAATGTGATTTCTAACTGTGAAAATTTAAATAAATTTCTCTAGCATAGAACATACCTAAAACTAACAACTTATGAGCCGATGGGGATGTTGTGCACTTGGGTACAACAAAGCCATGGACTTGGTTGGATTTATGAGTAGACTATGGAGCATTCCTACTACATGGAGAGCTGAGGCATCTTGTAGAGACCTTTAGGTTAAAACATGTCTGCTTGCTAAGATGTTGGTTGGACATGACTCATGGAGCTCAAAATGACATGAGGTTGTGACTTTTGCGGACTTAATATTATGGTGGAATTGGAAGATCTGATGCATTGAGGAGTTGAGGTCAAGGACTTTGATGTAGTATGGGGTGCACACTTTTGAGTACATTTATGGGTGTTCTTGAGAGAGTGACTTGATGTGGAGGGTCGATATGAGACACTTTGGAGTGATGGAGTTGTAGCGATGATGATGCCTTGGTGGAAACAATTGGTCATGGGTTGAGCCGAGAAATAAACACTTTGGATACATGGGAGTTGATTGATATATGATCATGGGTAGCACATGGATGGTGAGACAAGTGTATACCTATTTCTTTGGAAAACTTGAGGGATGGAACATTGTAGATATGATAGAGGTTGCTTCATGAACATGGATGTGGCACATCAAGAATCAGGTTCATGAGAAGATCTCTTCATTTTGAGGAGATGGATTTTACACATATGGATGATGATGTCGGGATAGATGCAGCTGATTTCATGTAGCACATTGAAACCAAACATCATGGAAAGCATGTTGAATATAAGATGAGGACTACTTCATGGACTTAGGCATGGGTTACTTAGATGGACATAGATTCTGGATCGAGTTGATGTTGTGGTAGGAGGTTGAGAGGAACAATTGATGGTGGCATGAGGAATCCCACTCTCACAGTTTGAGCATGACAGTTGGACTAACTACCCGACTAGTTCAAATCATGGGGTCCGAAAGTTTACAGGGATGTGTTAGTGTTGTGTTGCAGTATCATGGCAGCAGTTCACACGATGACAATACATGGAGTCCACAAGATATATGTGGTAGTGAGTGTGTAGTTTGAGTTGGAGGGGATAACCTTCCACGGTTGGGCAACATGTGGGGATTGCAACGGATGTGGTTGATGATCGTAGATTGAGGAGACTTTCTGATTCATGAAGACATAATCCTTTATGATTTATGCGATGGTAGAGCAGAGGCATGCAGCATGAGAATTTTTATGTTGGATTTAGCGACACTTTGTGATATCGTATGAAAATGTTGTTGAGGAAGACAACCATTTAGAGTGGGGGAGAATGTAAGGCCTACGAGTTGCGGATCGTATGGCGAAGGGCCCACGATGGGTGAGCGAGTGATGAGTTGGGGTAACCGACAAGTTGGGTGCACCCGCATAGTGCAACAAGTTGGGATAAATGATGGAGGGAACAAGCGAAGGGTGCACGACGGGCAAGCAATGAATTGGGAGATAACTAGTGAGTTGGGGTGTGCCCTCACGGTGTGACGAACTAAGCAAACGGAGGAGATAAGCCAACGTGCGACACAAAGATTCATTGAAAAAATGACTATGTATTGGGAGGTGGAAAGTTTATATGTTGGGGTGGTCTCGTACGGGGTGCCCACACCTTGGGCCGATGTTAGGAAAATGGTGAAACAAAAAAATGGAGGGTCGACTTGACAAAAGTCGAACCCCTCCATAGGTTGGGCAGCCATAAAAAAGCCTCCAAGTGTTATGCAAGCTGGGGTGTGAGCTAACATGGGTTATGAAACGTTGGGTGAGGTGCAGGCAGTATTACAAGTCGAAGCACATAGCTACAGAAAACTATAAAATAGTCAAGCCACAGGCTAAACGATATTTCATTCAAAGGCGTTCAGTGGATAGGCTGAATGAAATATCATTCAAGAATTCAGGTGACAAGATGAATGGCATTTCATTCAAAGGAGTTCAGTGGACAGGCTAAACGAAATATCGTTTAGGAGTTTGAGTGATGGGCTGAACGAGATTTCATTCGAAGGCGTTCAGTGGACAGGTCGATCGAAATATCGTTTAGAAATTTGACTGATAGGCTGAATGGGGTTTCGTTCGAACGCTTTTGGTGGATAGGCTGAACAAAATATCGTTCAGGAGTTTGGGTGATGGGCTAAATGAAATATCATTCAGGAGTTCGAGCAAGGGGTTGAATGGGATATCGTTTAGGAGTTCAAATGACAGGCTGAACTGAATATTGTTCAGGAGTTCAGGCGACGAGCTGAATGAGACTCTGCATCAAGGCATAATTTTTTCAATTGCAAGTGGATCTGCTGAACTCCCAAGTTAGGATCCTGCATCAAGATCTCATGAAGCCTCATTGTGATCTCTAAGGCCTCTGTGTGAGTTGTTAACTTCTGCTATGACAACACACTCCTTAAATGTGCCATTAGTGACACTAAAAACCATTCGCAATGTTTTCCATCCATCAGATTCATATTAGCTTTGCGAATCATTCACTTTAGCCTCTGATCCACCTCCCAAGGAGTCTCACCTAGTAGCATCGTGGTTTCCTTGAATCCAATGATCGACTACACCTATGAAATTGGCTTGCTAAACTCCTTATTTAACACCTCCCCTAATACTAATCTTCAAATGTGCACCTTTACTTGTGCCTCTGCTGGGATGGCCAACTTAGGGACCATCTAGTAGGCTTCCTTAACCACCTGCACTAGTTGCCTATTCTGTGTGACAACCTTGTCGCGCTACAGGCTCAGTTGTTCCATATTAATCCATTGCTCGCTCATCACCTGGAGCGCACGATTCTTCTTGGCCCATAGTTTTGCAGTCACTCCATCCTACAGAACATAGAGCATCTCCAACAATAGTGTATCCATGTTTATCCCAACTCCCTTCAGTGCACTAACCATAGGACTTTCAACCTCATTTTTTGTAACATGTGCCCCTTTTGGTAGCACTATAGTGTTGGATATGTGGGCACACAACATTTCCTTAGCAATGGTCATGCTTACTGCGAGGCTAGTCGACAGAGTACTAGCATGAGAAGTGTGCACATGCAACTCCTGTATCATGTAGATCCCCCTCAATGAGGGTGATCGGGTCAAAATAAGCCTACCTGATGGTCCTTGAGTTGGCCATCCCAGCAGAGGCACTAGTAGAGGCGCGCATCCAGAGATTAGCAGCAGGGGTGCACAATGAAAAAGAAGAGATGGCTAAGGTTCAGCTAAAGCTGAACCTTCAGATAGTTGAGCTGAAATTGAAGGCGTAGGCTTCAACTTTGTCAGAGGTGAAAGAGTAGCGTGCCAATGCCATTGCAGCAGGAATAGTGGAGATCAGCAGTGTAGTGAAGGACTACACCAAACTTTTTGAAGAATCGTTCGAGGTCCTCACCACTCTGCACGAGGACCCGAACATACAATGCCTAGAAACAGAGGTGTACGATGCAGTAGGCAAAAGTGCTCAAGGAGCAGGTAGACACTGCAGGACATAAGGAAGTTTTCCTGAAGGCACACATACAACCATGGATTGATGAGGCATTCATCATTACAGCCTTGACTGATGGCAAACTCGTATAGATGCAGGGAATGCAGGAACAGTTGCAGGGTAGCAGTTCAACTACAATAGTCTCTAAATAACGCGTCCACAAAGTACAATAGGCAACTGCTTAGTGTGCTATTGATCTTGGACTGGTCCAAATAGAGTTGGGTCATCTTCATGCAAATATCTCCGCGCCGATAGAGTGACTCGAGGATGAGTCATGATGTTTGTGTTGGGGGCCTATTGGGTGCCGAATCCCCTAAGGGAAGTTTTGGGGCTTAAAGCCCAGATCTTGGTCAAAAGATGTAAATCTGATGTAAAGACTCTGTATTTTATGGGCATGGAGTACGAAGTTTGTACATGAGTCATAGGGTTGTCTACCCTTAATTTTGTAATGTAATGTCAGCTTTAGTGATCTACCCATGGTTTCCGAACCATGGGATTGTATAAATAGTGTGAGGCTCTAAGCTGTAAATCAGTTAAGAAGAAAAGAGAATAAACGATGAAGAATTGAGTCTTGTCTTAAGTGTAAGTCAAGTCTTTGGGTCATAGAGTAGGAGAAGGCTCTGTAACTGAGTGCGCAGAGGCCTAGTAGTCCGCAGGGCAAGTTGAGTTTGTAACCGTTGAAGCATTAATAAAGATAAGTTTTATACCATTCCTGTGTATTCATTTACTATTTTTATGCTTTGAGTATACTGGGTTTGAATTGTATTTTCACTGTTTATATGGTGCATGAACTTATATGATTGTGTTGATTAAGTAAATGTGAGATGAGGTATCTGTTTATGTGATGTTAACTAACAATTGTAAGAAGATAAGTAACATACACGGTGTAACTTGGGAAAATAGCACAGAACACTACCCTAGTAGCGTGAAAGCATCTCAGCCCCTGGTGAGGGTTACGCAAAGGTGGTTATAACCAATCGCGAAGGTATCGCAGGTCAAGATAGTGCGCTAAGTGACCCGCGTGAAGTTATTCATAGTTGGACTAAATCGACCCCCCCAAAAATCTCCATGATGCAGAAACTTGGTTCCAACATCCCCCCATACTTCTTCGGGTGAGACTTTAGTTTGCATTCCGTGGGCTGATCCCAAAAGGGCTAGTAGTGTAGGGATTTGTTTAGCTAATTAACTCTGAACCTAGGTTAGGCCCACTGAAGCCAACACTTAGAGACTGCAAAAACTGGAGCGTACACTGTCATATTACATTAATAAAAAATGAGACAATAAATACATCTGAAAAGAATAGGGAGGTGAGAACAAACTCCTACAACCTAGGAACTAATCCTGACTTAAGGAGTTATGTTACAACCATGTAACCATTTCTCCATTAATACAATATAATATTAATTATTTTCAACATTGTATTCCTCATGTACTATATGGCATGTGTTGAGGCAAAAAACGAGTGGACAATGAATATGGGAAGCAACACATATATTGGTAGCACAATCTCAGCTTTAGTTTTGAGAATAAATTAAATCATATGGGTTCAAGAACACTAACCATGCAAAGAATGGGGAAACAAAAAAATAATTTTTCCATATGAATTGTACTCACAGAGATGAAGTATTACAGGGCACTGTGAGAAAGCGAATGAATAGACCACTCTTCAGTAGGTGGAGACAGTACCAAATTCGAAATGTGTGACTTGACTTCAATTGTAACATTTAAGATATCAATCATAAAATATATTCAACTGACTTTAGATGCTAGTGAAAATTCTCACTTCTATAATATTAATACTGACAAATAATTACAACTAAAAATGTCCTATAAATGAAGTTGACCCATCCATTAATTTTGTCTAGCTTCAATACCATATGTCCAACAAATTCATAACCAGAACCATATTTTTCATGGAAGTTAACCAAACCGTCACAGAACCCTCCAATGAGAAAATAAACATGAGATAATAAACATACATACAAACTTATCCTCTTAGAACAGACCAGTTATAATACAATTATATTGTCTTGAAAAAGGAAAATCAACAAATTTATGTCCAAGGTTATATAAAACTAATTATTATTATTGTGTTTGAAAACAATGAAACTTTTAGTTGAAGTATTACAGGGCGCTGCGAGAAAGGGAGCGAATAGACGGATCTTGAGCAAGTGCAGACCATACCGAATTCTAAATGGGTGGATTATTAACATTCCTGAATGAATCTTCTAATTTGTTTTTTCCAGTACTACCGAACATGGTAACTATGCTTCAAACTTTTCATCTCCATTTTTCCAGTATGACCAAACATGGTAACTATGCTTCAAAATTTTCATCTCCATTTTACAAATGTAACGTGAATGCTATTTTATTTTAAGAAAATGTTTCAGAAGACAAACATGTAATCTTGTGTTGTGTGAATTTAACTTTAAATAACACAAGAAACTATTTTTTAAATAAAATAACATCATGAAGAAATAGACCAAAATCACCCTGGCTTTTAACTTATTTGTCATATTAGTAGAACACGGACTTAGTTGTTCCACTGTGTTTGGTTATGTTACATATAAAATGAGTTGAAGTATAAATATTAAAATCTGCACAAGTTATACCATAAATATTCAAAATTGTACAAGCTATACAAATATAAGTACATCCATAGCATTTTGGAACTATGCCATTTAAATATTGTGGTGACATTGCTATTTTCATAAAAATCGATGTGGGGATAGCTAATATAAAATATGTAAAGAAACATGTCATAGAATATCCAAGAAAGTAAAAGGCATATAGCTTTACGGAAGAAGTAAATACAGGAAAAATGAACAATGCATATTGAGTAATAATATGGCTAGCAGGCATTAATGAAAATTGTTCTTCTTCCAAAATAAAGGATAGCAGTAAACACTCTCGTGCTTTGTCAATTTTTATTTTCTAAGAAGAGGGGAATAGGAATAGGATTAGAAATTGCACCAAATGTTTCAAAGACAACTACTTAAGGTAGTAGTATATGGAAGAAGAGCATAGATGAAGAGAGATATGTTGTGTTATGAGATCTAGATGTTGTCTAGTTTGAAACTATTTCCTTTAAAAAATAAATTACTACGTGTAACAACAAGTAGTAAAATAATTTAACTTTACAATAAATGTAATTTAATTGGAGAGATATCTCTCTTCTCAACAAAAATATATGGTACAAGAAGTTTTATGACCTCCTAAAAGACAAACACGGATGTCCTATGCTTGAAGCAACATTTCATATTTAGCCCAAAAACAATTAAGCATTATTCATCAGCTAGAAAAAACAAAATTTGGTAATTAAGAATTATTCATCACCTAGAAAAACAAAAATTCGAAGGCATTCGACTAATCACCATCTTCTACTTGAAACAAAATGTGACCCTACAAACAATATGACATGTGAAAAATATGCCAATCTGCCATCAATGCTGCAAACAATTCCCATGTGTCATTTGACATGAATCTCGTACAAAAAAAGACAAGACATATCTCACATGTGATGTCATTTTCTATAAATTTAAGCACTATTGCCATACATGAGGCATGTTCCCTGTGGGAATGTTATATGAAAGGTCTAGTTGTTGTAACTTCACACATTTCCCTAAAGTTACACATATACTACCCAATCACTAGTTCACTCCATATGACACTCAATGTGTGCTTTTAAGGAAAATATTTTCGAACGATGTTACTTTTCTAGTTATAATTTATACAATGACCCTAAAGAAGAGCATTCTATTTCATTTGACATGGAAAATTTCATAGATATTAAGACACTAATAACTTACAATGCTGACACCATAAGCATTGCGATCTCATTTAAAAAACAATCAAATATTTTTTGTTCTCGTTCTTCAAATTAAGTGCAATAAGTTCTAAGTCAAGATAAGGATGACAAGAAATAATTATTGTTTCAGAGATAATGAATAATTATTCTAGTCATGGAGTTAGTAAATGTAGCATCAAAATAAGTTCTACTGATGAATGTTCTGAATAGGTTCCATTGTTTTAATGAAAAACCTATAGTTGCAGAAAAATAAACTCATGAAATGAAAGTCCTAAAAAAAGGTATTATTTCCTCTTAAGTGCCTATTCATGGGGACAAAATGCAAGATCCATATAACTTACCCTGTCAAAGATGAATCATTTAGCTAAATTCTTCACTATAGTAGCATCAAATCGATCTATTCTAGCAAACAATTATGCACTTGGGATTCTCCTATGATAAGTAAGCGACAACAACCTTATCAGTTAGAAAAATGAGAACTAAAAATCAATTAATGATACAAAATAAATTCTGACAAAGGCATGGTTTAGTTGATATCTTCTTAAAAGTATTGTGTACTTTCTACATCCTATCACAATTAAAGGTATTATTGACGGCCAATATCTTCAATTATAGGACTGGTGCAATCAATATGAAGTTGCAAAGAATATTTCAACACACGAAACAAAAGTCTAGACATCACAAAGTGATTAACTTTGATATGCAAAATTCTGGTGTAAAAATAGCTAAAGTATTGTTAAGAAATTTTGAAGGCTAGCAAAAATATATGTTGTTTCCTCTTAAGTACCTATTCACGGGGACAATATGCAAGATCCATATTACTTACCCTGACAAAGATAAATTGGTTAGCTACGCGATTCACTATAGTAGCATCAACTTCATCTATTATAGCAAACTATTTTTCACTTAGGATTCTCCTACCATAAGTAAAAAACAACGCCTTTATCTATTCAAAAAATGAGAACTAAAAATCAATTAATGAAACAAAATAAATGCTAATAACAACATGGGTCAATTGATATATTCCTAGAAGTATTGTCCACTTTCTAAAATCATGTCATAATTAAAGTTATACCTAACGACCAATATCTTCATATCTGAAGAGAGATGTGATATGTTATGTGATCTATATGTTGTTTAGTGTGGAACTATTTCCTTTGCAACATAATTTACTATCTCGAAGAACATGTAATAAATTAATTTAACTTTACAATAGATTTAATTTAACTCAATAAATATCTACTCTTCTCAACAGTAAGACATGGTACAAGATGTTCTGTGACATGCTAAAAGACAAGCATAGATGGCCCATGGTTGAGGCAACATTGCATGCTAAACCCCAAAATATTTAGGATTTATTCATCGGCTAGGAAAAGAAAATTTGAAGGCATTCGAATAATCACCATATTCTACTTGAAACAAAATTTGACCCTATAAAAAATATGACATGTGAAAAATATGTCAATCCTCCACCAATGTTGCAAGTAATTCCCATGTGTTATTTGATATGCATGTGGTACGAAAAAACACAACAAATATCTCACAGGTGATGCCATTAGTTATAACTTGAAGGACTATTATACGACATGAGGCATGTGCTCTCTGACCTCATTAAATGGAAGGTATAGTTGTTGTAACTTCATACATTTCCCTAGGATTACAGGTATATTTCCCGTTCGCTGGCTCACTCCATATGATACTCAATGTCTTTTTTTAAGGAAAATATTTTTGAATGATCTCAATTTTCTAGTTATATTGTATACAATGACCCCAAATAAGTGCATTGAATTTAAATTGACACAAAAAACTACATAGATATTAAGACACTAACATCTTACAATGTTGACACTATAAGAATTGCCAGCTCATTTAAAAAAAAAATAGAAAATTTCATGTTATTATTGTTCAAATTAAATACAATAGCTTGTAAGTCAAGATAAGGCTCACAAGAAATAATTACTGTTTCAGGGATAATGAACAACTAATCCAGTACTCATGACTATTCTAAACAGGTCCCATTGTTGCAATGGAAGCATCTTGCAAGTGCAAGAAAATAAACTCAAGAAATGAAAGTTTTAAAAATATAAATTGATGCCTCTTAAGTGCATAGTCATGGGGACAATATGAAAGATCCATATAGATTACCCTATCAAAGATGAATTGGTTAGCTACTCACTTCATTGTAGTAGCATGGATCACATCTATTGTAGAAAACAATTCTACACTTGGGATTCTCCTAACATAAGTAAGCGACAGCAACCTTATATGTTCAAAAAATGAGATATAAAAATAAATTAACGATACAAAATAAATGCCAACAAAGGCATGGGTTAGTTAATATGTTCTTAATTATTGTCCAGTTTCTATATCATGTCACAATTGAATCTATACTTGACGACCAATATCTTCAACTATAGGACTCGTGCCATCAAAATGAAGCTGAAAAGAAGATTTCAACTTCACAAAATAGAAGTCTAGATATCAAAACGAAATTAACTTTGATATGAAAAATTATGATGTAAAAATAGCTAAAGTATTCTTAAGAAATTTTGAAGGCTAGAAAAAATATACATAGTTTCCTCTTAAGTGCCTGTTCATGGGGACAATATGCAAGATCCATATAACTTACCAATTTTTCCAAACACAAACATACTAATGTAGGTGTATTAGATTAATTTGGTACTAAATGTAAAGATATAGTGACCAACTAGCCTCATACCAATGACTGGTATTTCATGCCATAGTTATAAAATTGACAAGATTTAGTGATAAAATTTTATAACAACTGATGAACTGGAAAAAATAGGGTATTAACATTTAACAAAGCCAGAAATACTTACTAGAGAACATAAATGAACCTCATCAAAGATTGCATTGATGCTTCAATTCAAAGCTCTATTTTTCAATATATATATATATATATATATATATCTTAACAAATAATATATAATGTCTTT
>APFE031172483.1:259190-292219 GCA_000404065.3 Pinus taeda | reverse complement strand
TTGAAGTTTGACATGGAGAGCAGAGGTATAAGGCTTGCCAAGGAGGATAGTATGACTATTGATGGAGCCATACTAACTGCAGATAGTCATGGTGACAAATTTCAGTGTAACAACTAGTGTGTGCATTCAAAAGAGATACAAATTTGCATAAACTCATAACCATATAGATCCAACACAAGTATAAACCATAAATTAACTAGTTTCACAAGATTTCAGATTCAACACAGTAATTTTGAAATCAACTTATCTTTATTAAACTATTTTTCCACTACAACCAGATCTTCCCTGCGCACTTAGCTGCAAGTGTCTACGCACATAGCTGCGGACTCTACCAGGCCTCTGCGGACATAGCTACAGAGCCTCTATCTACCCACCAACACCCTTGACTCGGACTTACAGACGCTTAAGAACTTCTTGTCTCATAAACCCATTACAATTCAAATCAAGAATGAATCCAAAAACTAACTACTTCCTAACCATAGAGCTTTGCTTTATTTATACCTTTCCATGGTCCGCAGACCATGGGCAGGCCGACTCGCTTTACATTATTTTTGGGCGGACAACCCTTTGACTTGAGTCATTACACTTCTCGCTCCACGGACTCTACCAGGCCTCTACACACACAGCTACAGAGCCTCTATCTCCCCACCAACACCCTTGACTCGGACTTATAAATGCTTCAGAACTTCTTGGCTCATAAACCCATTACAATTCAAATCAAGAATGAATCCAAAAACTAACTACTTCCTAACCATAGAGCCTTGGTTTATTTATACCTTTCCATGGTATGTGGACCATGGTCAGGCCGACTCAATTTACATTATTTTTGGGTGGACAAACCTTTGACTTGACTCATTAAACTTCACGCTCCATGCATCCTTGGAGTCTTTACCCTTCCTCTACTCAAAATTTCGGGCTTTGTGCCCCATAACCATTACATGGGGCTTCTGCTACCCAACACTTGGGTCCTCTTCTTACCTCATCCCTTCCTCTTCCCATCACATTGTTACGTTCCTTTGGGGTTAGTGATCTAGACAGCGTTTATAGAGGTAGGTTGGTAAGGTGTAGGTACAAACGGTGTTGCATGGGTAGAAGAAGTAGTTTGTAGAGACAACTATTGTAATTGATTCAATAAGTTCACTGTGTTAACATCAATCGATCTGAATAAACCATTGGCATGGTGACCTAGATTCAGTTTGGCTAAATCAACCTTAGATCTAGGAGCATCAGGTAGAATTTTCTGAAGAACCCCAGACTAAGAATAAATCAGTTATAATTGTTGGGCTCTGAAAATGGCCTACTCTTCTGTATAAACACCAGAGAGAGACACATCCTTTGAGATCTTAGGTTGTAATGATTTGAGAAACTATTTAGTCAATTTAGTATGTCCTAAATTGCTACATAAGTTATCAATCCGGGAGTCGTAAACTGATGAAGTGCAGTGCACTGTATGTGATAGACAACCCTTTTCTTACCTTACTGGTTTTAGTTTTATCTTGTTTTGGGGTTTTGTTCTATTGGTCTCCTAAAGTGGTTTAATGCAATGGAAATCCTAATATGTTGTTAAAACAAAAATTTAAGGATACTTTTCAAAGATCAAGTGTGGGTGTAGAGTTGAAGACAAGGCTTATCCTCTTGCTTCTTGTGATAATTTCCAAACTTTGAACTTAGGAGATCTTAAACATGTTGTCTACAAAATCAGAACTTGAATGAGAGTGTGAATATGCAGCTATATAAACCAAACTAAAAATGAAGTACTGAAAATGAGATTACTATCTCTGTTGTTCATCCTAATTGCAAAATTGAAATCTAATAAACTACTGCAACTTAAACCAAAAAGTAAAGAAACTAGAAACTAATGATTAGTCAATGATTTCATCCATAATCACAACATTTCGCCAATTAACTTCTAAAATGGGGGTTAAGATAAAGGCTCCGAAAATATCATCATATGGCATGAAAAAAATGATGTTTAAATTATCTAATTGCACACTAATGAAAACAAAGCCAATTACTTCATCTATAATCACAATATTTTTCCAATTAACTTCTAAAATGGGGTTAAGCTAAAGGCTCCAGAAATATCATCATATAGCATGAAAGCACTGACATCTAAATTATCTGATTGCACACTAATGAAAGAAAATCCAATTACTTAATCTATAATCACAATATTTCGCCAATTAACTTCTAAAATGGGGTTAAGCTAAAGGCTCCGGAAATATCATCATATAGCATGAAAAAACTGACATCTAAACTATCTTGAACAGTAAACAAATCTCACAAAGTAAAAGCATAAACAACTAAAATTGAAAACTAAGTTTCAGTAGAGGAAGTAAGCCTCAATAACACCACTTGATGCAAAAATTACACTAAGAAGCTCGAGCATAACCAGACTTAAACACCTATTCTAAAGTGCACCTATTAGTGTTAGTAAGAAATGTGACAAGCTGCAAAGACATGTACAAGGTTAGAATGATTAAGATCATAAGCAAAACATGAGAAATATACAATTCAAATGAGAGAAAATATATATGAAAACTATACAAAAACAAAAGAAAGACCTCAGCTACGCAGGGGCCCTTTGCACAGCTTTGGACTAGCACACTGTTACTTCAAAACATGCTCAAATAGCCATGTGAAAAATAGAGTTTTGTATTATGAAATAGAGTAATGTGTCTCTCAGTTATAGAACAGCAAAATAACACTATAACAACAATATTAAGAATGTCCTATTTGCATTGCAAATGCTTATATTTATATAAAAAAAGGATAATTGTATCTCAGAGGAATTTCTTCAATGATAGACACGTGAACAGGTCAAAATCCAAGGATTCAGCCTCTTAGTTGCGATGAGCAATGAATCTATGTGAGGTGGATGTTGGATTGTGTTATGTAGATGGCATGCAGGTGGAAAAAATGGATCCATGAGTTTAGGAATGGATTTGGGCTTCTTTTACGTGCAAGAATAGAGTTCTAGTTGGCATAGAACTCTTCATTGACCTCCCTTTGACCGGGACTTTTCCTTCCGAATCTGGCTAAGTAAATAGGGCCTCATCCATGTGTGGACAATTCCTGAGCTACCCATGTGCTCATTCCTCCTACTGACACCTGTAACCTATAAAACAATGGAAATGGCTACGGAATTTCCAGTTAGCTATAGAAAGTGGCTACATTCCGTAGTTGATAAACAAAACCTAGATCAAATAGCACACACAATGATATAATTTGAAAATCACTCAAATACACTCCTGAAATCAACATGTAACAACTTCTAATAGCTTAGGATGCACGAACATGGGAAAATAGAAGAGAAAGGGGTTAAGAAAATGCTTGGAAGAGAGGTAGTTTTAGGGCTCAACATACCCCCACTATGAAGGTGTTGCATGTCCTCATGCAACCAAAATTGTAACAATCCTCCCTTCAATGCATCTGCTCTGAAACTTCTGCTAAGACATCCAACCTCTTCTTCTTTATTGTTGTCACTGTCATTCTAGGCTTCATCATAAGACATCTGTACTTGAGATTGATGAGGGCTCTACTCAACCTCCTATTCTTATTCTCCAGTTTTCTATTTTTCTTATGCCATAATCCTAAATGCAGCATGGTATTGCCATGGATAACGTTGTCCAATTTGTTTCGCTCTTTTAAGGTTTCATTCTCCCTTTCGATATATCTGTTTATGACTTCCAGCTCATACGTTTCTTGCTTCAATGATTGAATCAAAGTTTCCTAAGTTGTACCTGGCTGATTGGATGAAGTTCCTTGTTCTGTTGTAGTTTTTTGTTGTTCCAATGATTCAATGAAATCATACATCTGCTGCTGGGATTGATCAATTTCTAGAGTTGTTTTCCTTGGACTAGTTTCAAAATCTAACTAAGGAGAAGGAGAATATTGTGGACTTTGATCAGGTGGAGTTTTCTCTAGTGATTGATCTAGAGTTTCACCTCCTAGGTCTATGAATTGAGCTCCTTTGATTTACGTTTTCTTCAACTTGCCCTTTAATCTAGAGCTTCTTCTTAGACCTTGTGAGCTTATGTCTCCCTTTTCTATGATTTGTTTCTCCTTTCCTTTTTTTTTGCTTTAGTTGACTGTTCTTTAAGATGAACTAATCTTTCAGAAAGCACTTGATTTTCCTTTGAAGAAGGCTCAGGAGTCTGGTAAATGTCTTCAATTTTCCTCTTCCCTTTCATTTTTCCTTGTTTCCTAATTTCAGTCAATGTTTCAAAAGGCAATTTTTCTTCACTATTTTCCTTGGTCACACTAGTAAGAGTATCTTGGATTGTTAAAGTTGTTATTTCCTCCTACTTCTCTTTACTGAACTCCCCTCAGGAAATTCAAGAGGGTCTTGGAAGAAGTTCCTAACTAAGAATTTTTCCCATGTATCTTCGCTCTCTTTCAAATGATTTTCAACCAAGATCTTGACAAGGCCATGACGATAGAGATGAGGTTCCACATCATCTATATTCTTTTGCACAGTAGTAGACATTTTTCTCAAACTATTCAACAAGAAGTAAGGGAGGTTGATATTTTCATTCTCCAAGAAATTCATTAATAATTTGATATGTTACATATACATGGAGCCATACCTGCCCTCACATGCAATGAATTTTTGAATGATTAAAAGCAGACTACTCCACTTATCTTTTAAGGCTGAAACAGGAAACCCTCATTCAAAGATTGATATTTCCATACCTGGATTACGAAGAATGACCCTCCAAACTTTTTCATCAAAATCCTTGTTCTTAAACCATCTCTCTCCTTCTTGTGGAAGCTATGTGGCTGCTGCAATTGATGATTATGTCACTAGAAATTTGATGTCTCCAATTTCAACTTCTGCACCATTGAAAGATCTTGCAAACATTTTTGTAACCTCCTTGTGATGACCCTTGAACTTCTTAATGAACTACAACCATCCTGCCTTCTTCAATGTGCTCTTAATGATCTGGATCTTGGGGGGAGGCCCCCAAGATCTAAAAGATTGAAATGGATCTTGGGAGGAGAGACCCCCAAGATCTGAAAACTTGAATTGCCAAAAGAAAAAATATGAGAATGCCCAATAAACAAAACCACAAAGAAACTTTTTATTAAAACCAATAATAACTATAAAGGCTACATTGTGGCGAACCATCTGTCCTTTTACAAAATGTGACTTGTTACTTATAGTATTTTTCAGTTACAATGCCACGGGTCAATTCCATGGGTGAATGAATACCATGGGTGGATTTTACAATACCATGGGCTGATGCCATTTACAATTCCATGGGTAAATTCCATGGGTCGATGAATAATATGGGTGGATGAGTACCATGGGTTGATGCCATTTTCCATTCGGATCATTCCTCCCTCCTTAAGAAGCAATGGTCCCCATTGTGTAAAGTTTCCTCCTGCAAAGCCTTTGTTGAATATGAAGAGCCACTGAAGATAAGGTTTTTATGTGGTTAATCCATAACCATGATAAACGAAGATCAGAGGATAGAGATACCCTGTAATGCTTGTGACCAACTGTGATGATGACAGTGTGCGGCCTAGAAAATGGACTTCGATGAAGTGTGGGTTTTTGGATGACCCATAACCATGAAAAATGAAGATCCGATGATAGAGATACCTTGTAATGCTTGTGACCAACTGTGATACTAACAATGTGCGGCCTAGCAAATGGACTTCGATGACAAGGATTTTATGTGGTTGACCCATAACCGTGATTTTGGTTGTTGATGAAGTAGCAGGTGCCTACATAGCATGAGGTGGGAGGGCACGTCTCCAAATAACCCAAGACGAATGCTGCTATGCTGAAACTGATGAATGTGAAGCAAGTGCCTACTAAAGTGGGGTGGGAGGGCACGTCTTCAATGGAACCCGCTTCGAATGTTGTTCCATAATTAAAATGGACATAACTTGGCCAATATAACTCAGAATATTTATTATAACCTATTTTTGGAAGCAGAAGGATCATTTTGCATCGTCCCATGTGTTGGAAATCCTTATCTGGACACCCTAGAATCCCTTATTCGCACTGCAATGTTTTCTTTCGTCACAAAAGTTTTGAAAAAATAGTTGATTTTAAATGAGCGATATCTCCCACATCCGAACTCCGATTAGACCCTTTTTTTTTAAATTGGGTGATTTTTCAAGAGGAGCTCGGATCTACAATACGTTTTCTAAAATTCTGTACAAAAACTTCAAAAAATGACAGAAGAGTCGCCATCCACTAGTTGTCGTCAAAATATATTAATATATATATAGTATATGTATATATATATATATAATATATATAATATAAATTAATTAAAATTTCTTCGACATAGCTGATTTTAATCAGCGATATCTCCTCTTCTGGACTCTGATTCGGCCAATTTTTTTTTAATTTTGGTATTTTTTCCGCAAGAAATCCAAATCTTATTTGTTTTGTAAATTTTGTACCAAATTTTTTCGATCTGATCTGGCAAACTCGGTCGCTTCAAAAAAAAATTTCTGCAAAAAATGAAAAAAAGAAAATTATTCCTGCTCGGCCCAGAAAGTGCTATGTGGAGGTCAAGCAAATGCCTAAGTTTGTTGAAATATTTCTGGAAAAAAAATAATAATAATAAAAAATAAATTAAATAAAATAAAATAAAATAAAAAATTAAAAATTGAGGACTGAAATAATGCAATTGAAACCCTCATTGCCCATGGGATCGAACCTGCTCTGATACCACAATCCAGATCTTGAGGGAGGCCCCCAAGATCTGAAAAAAAAAAATAATAATTAATAATAAAAATAAAAAATAATAAATAAATAAAATAAATATAATAATATAATATATATATATATAATAATATATATTAATAAAAATGGATCTTGGGAGAAGAGACCCTCAAGATCTAAAAACTAGAATTGCCAGAAGAAAAATAGGAGAATGCCCAATAAAAAGATCACAAAGAAACTTTTTATTAAAACCAATAATAACTAGAAAGGCTACATTGTTGTAGACCATCTGCCTTTTTACAAAATGTGACTTGTTACTTATAGTATTTTTTAGTTACAATACCACGGGTCAATTCCATGGGTGAATGAATACCATGGGTGGATTTTACAATACCACGGGCGGATGCCATTTACAATACCATGGGTAAATTCCATGGGTCGATGAATAATATGGGTGGATGAGTACCATGGGTTGATGCCATTTTCCATTCGGATCACTTAAGCTACGGGTATCCTTCCATGAATTTAACTCCTTTGGGCTCTGTTCTCACTATAAAACCCATTATTCCTTCTCATTGTGAAGACACCTCTGTAAATGACAATTTTACAGAAGTAGAACAGTTATGTGAGCGGAAAATAGAAGAGGGCCATGGAGAAAATCAATGGTTACGAAATGGGGAGAGTACTGAGCATGAAATGAAAGAGGGTTTATGGAATAGAAATCTGTATAAACAAACAATGACATGAAGACTGTAAAAACCTGGTGTGCAAGCATGGAGGCAGAGTGTCACTCATGAAAATTTGTGAGACTGAACAGAGCTTATAAATTTGAGTTCATAAAAAGACTGCGGAGTGTAATGTCGGTGGAAGAGAGTCGTATTCAATTAGCTCACATTTGCATGATTAGCCATTTTAACAAATGTAATGAGGGTGTATGACTAAGTACGAGTTAAACTCAGAAATAGATTATGAGACTGTTAGGATTAATGTGGAGAATATGGTGGAGTTAAGGCAGCCATCAAGTCAAATCATTACACGTTAAGGAGTTGAGATTTTACAAACTATACGAATTATTCTTTTAGAAATGCTATTTGAAATGGTTTTGTCCATACCTTGGAATCATACCTCTTTCATTTTGTTAACTTCTCACTGCCTACCTTTGTAGGTGCTTTTCAGGTGTTGATGTCTTCAAAGATCTTCTCCTTCCATACATGCATCTTGCTTTTATTATTTTTTTGGCTAATCACATTGACTGTCACTGCAGAGTAACAGGATTAGATGCGAAATTAGCAATCAGCTGCGGAATCAGAAATCAGTTGTGGAGTTGAAAAATAGCTGCGGAAAATGACATTGTGAATAACATATGACTTGGCGAATGAATGGAAATGAAAAATCACTATATGGATGATACATGGAAAGGTGAATATGAAGAGAAACTAAAAGAAATTTTATTGATGGAATGTGGTGGCGAGATGGAGCTAAATGCAATGAAATGGAATGAAACAAACTATGAGTGAAATGAGAGATTTTTTGGAAAATATAGGGCGTCGAAATCTTTTGATTTTCACCTTGTATTTTCTGTATTAGAATGCCAATCAGTGATTGGTTTTCAAGCTTATACATTATTATTATTTTTCTATTTTTTTTAGATGATGAAAAAAACAAAGACTAGGCTAGTGGAGAAGAATGATTCTTCTTCACCAACCTCATTGTAGAGTTATCTTGAAATATTTTGATAAACTCTTCTTTTGAGATTGGCTTCTGATATATCTTCAATCTATGACCATTCACAAGGAGAGGAGTTTGGTGCTCATAAATTGTTTTGATTCTTACTGCTCCATTGCTAAAAACGTTTTCAATCTCATATGGCCCAAGCCAATGAGTCTGAAATTTACCTTGAAAATATTTGAACTTTGAATCAAATAGCAATGCCCAATCTCCTTCTTGAAACCTTTTGTCCTTGATGTATTTTTCATGCCACTTAGCTCTCTGTTGCTAAACTAGATCAATTCTTTGAACTGCTTCTTATCTGATCTCATCTAGTTCATTCAACTACTCCAATCTATGCTTTTGAGCTTCTGATAGATACATTCCCAATTGAACTGCCATCTTGAAGGTTTTAACTTGGAACTCAATTGGGAGTAGAACTTCCTTCCCATAAACAAGTTCATAAGGAGTGTGTCCCGTTGTGTTCCTCCATGTAGTTCTATAGGCCCATAAGGCTTCAAGAAGCCTTTTTGCCCAATCTCTTCTATGTAGATGCACAATAGAGGTAATGATTCCTTCAATTACTTTATTTGTGGACTCCACTTAACCATTTGCTTGTGGATGATAAGGAGTGGATTTCCTATGCTTGACCTTGTACTCTTCCATAAGTTTCTCCATTATTTTGGATGTGAATTGAGTTCTCTGATCTGTCACAATTTCCCTTGGAACACCAAAGCAAGTAAAAATATCCTCATAAAGAAAATTAACTACTGTATTTTCATTAGCAGAAAATAATGCTTTTTCTTCTACCCATTTAGTGACATAATCAGTACATACCAATATATACTTTTTCTGCTTGGATGGAGGATTAATAGGTCCAATAAAGTCTAAATCCCATTTTTCAAAGGGTTTGATGAGTACCTGAGGTTGTAATGGCATCTCATTTGAGGGGGTAGGTTTCCCTAGCCTTTGGCAGTTGTCACACCTTTTGACATATTGTTTTGCATCTTTGAAGAGAGACGGCCAAAAAATTCCTAAAGAAAGGATTTTATAAGTTGTCCTTTTTTTAGCAAAGTGTCCACCGCATGGTTCATCATGACATGCTCTGAGAAGATCAGGCATTTCATCTTCCCTGACATATCTTATGATCACAAAGTCTGGCCCTGTTTTATACAATTCATTAGAAATCCATGAATATCTTGAACTATCCTGAATAATATTTCTTCTTTCTCTAGGAAATAAATGTGGAGGTAGTTTCCCTATAACCAAATAGTTAGCCATATCTGCAAACCAAGGAGTTTTAGTAGTTACTGAAAATAAGTATTCATCAGAAAACTTATCCTCTATAGGAGAGTCTTCTTTGATATTCTGAACCCTAAACAAGAAATCAGCAACTATGTTTTGTTTCCCATTTCTATCTAACACAATAATATTGAATTCCTGTAAAAGTAGGAGCCATCTTGTAAATCTGCCATTAGTAATAGGTTTGTTCATCAAATATCTAATTGTAGAATGATCAGTATGAATAAAAGTTTCATAGCCTGTTATATAATGTCTGAACTTATTAATTGCATGAACAACAGCTAAGAACTCTTTTTTAGTCACAGTATAATTTAACTCAGTGGGAGTCAAATTTTTACTTGTATAGTAAATGGCATAAGGAATCAAGTCTTTTTGTCCCAGTACAGCTCCTAGAGCTGTATCTGAAGCATCGGTATAAATATGGAAAGGAAGTTTCCAATTCGGTCTTCTTAAGCTAGGTGCTTCATATGTTCTTGTTTTCAAGGCTTCAAATGCTGATTAGCAATCATGATTCCACTTGAATTCACAGTCTTTTGTAAGCAGTTTGAACAGTGGAGATGCTATTTTGGTAAATTTTTCTATAAATCTTCTATAATATCCAGTAAATCCTAGAAAACTTCTAACATCTTTTTGACAATTTGGAATAGGTAACTTTGAGATGACTTCAGCTTTAGATTTGTCTACTTTAATCCCATCCCCTAAAATATGATGTCCCAAAACAATACCTTTAGTAAACATCATAAAGAATTTTTCATGGCTTAATGAAAGGTTTGTTTCTTTACATATTTTGAGGAATTCTTCCAAATTTTCCAAGGCTTCTTCAAATGTATTACCATAGACTGTAAAATCATCCATATATACCTCTACACAATCATGGATTAGATCAGAAAAACTTCCTAGTACTGCTTTTTGGAATGTTGCAGGTGAATTACATAATCCAAAAGGAAGCACTCTGTAGGCAAAAGTTCCCCATGGACAAGTAAATGTGGTTCTATCCTGATCTTCAGGTGCTACTTGAATTTGATTATAACCACTAAAACCATCCAAAAATGAAAAGTATTTTTTTCCTACTAATGTATCTAATACTTGATCTATAAAGGGCAAAGGAATGTGATCCTTCAAGGTTTCTTTATTCAATTCCCTATAATCAATGCACACCTTACATTTACCATTCTTTTTGGGCACTATCACCAAGGGAGAAACCCATTAGCTATCTGAGATTGGGTAAATGAAGTTTACATTGAGTAATTTTTGGAGCTCTTCTTTCACAACCTCCCTAAGATTTGGATTCATCCTTCTCTGAGGTTGTCTGATTGGTCTACTGTTTTCCTCAATATAGATATGATGGATCCAAGTCTTAGGGTCAATACTTTTCATATCAGTATACTCCCATGCAAATGCAATAGAATGTTTTTGTAATATTTTGGTTAGCTCTTCTTGTTGTAACTTTTCCAAGTTTTTGTTGATATTCAATGTTCTACCTAGAAAATTTTCAATTGTAGAACTGCCAAACTCTTCCATAGAGTAGAGAGACATTTTCCTTGATGACAAATATTCAATATCAGAATCTAACTGAAATTGTGTGTGATCATATTCTGAAGATGTTTCAAAATTTTCTAATGTGTTCAGGATTTGACTATCCTCACTAAATTCATAAAGAGTAAAGATAGGTTGTATAGCATCTTCATCATCGACCCATTCATTGTCTCCTACTTTTGTAATTGCTTTCGTTGGAGGATACAAAGTAAATTTCTTTGTTGAACTACCATCAGAAATGTACATGTCACTAGATCTACAACTAATAAAGCATCAGTTGTGGCTAGCCAAGGTCTTCCTAAGATGAGTGGGTGTCCTAAATTATTCTTGGGAGTCAAAATCATGAAATCCAATGGATATTCCCAAGAATCCAAGGAGACTTGGATATCTTCTAGTACACCATCTGGTTTGATTATTGATCTATCCACAAGTTGCAGTAAGGAAGGTGTGAAGAGAAGATTAGGAAGTTTAAGCTGTTCCATAGTTTGTCTACTCATAATGTTTATAGCAGCCCCTAAGTCAATCAATGTATTTGGATTTTCCATTCCAGTTATGTGTGTCTTGACAATTGGATTTCCTGGATCCACATATTTCTGCATGGTAATCTTTCCCATCATGATATCTGCTATTTTTCCTACCAGGTGGATTCTTTTTGTGTCTCTTGGTTTCCTACCTACTCTTTTGATATTCAACTCCTTTATTGTTTTTGCTAGAATAGGAATTTATCTAATGGCTTGTAGCAAGGGAATCTTGATACAGACATTCTTTAATTCATCTAGGAAATCATAGTCAGGCAACAAGGTTTGTTTTTCCACCCCCCTGTCAATTTGTAATCTCTCAGGAAAAGGAGGTGTGGATGTAGATACAGTTTGCTCAACTATAGGAGTTGTGTGGATTGACTCTTTTTTATTTTCTTTTTGAATGGTTGGGCTTTGAAGGGATGCTTCTTCAAAACTTCTATTGACTTTCAGAGAATCCTCCTCAGAAGCATCTTGCTCTTGAATATCTATAGAAGGTTTTTCTTTTTCTAAAATCCTACAAGATCTAAGTTGAACATCTTGAAGATCTAGAGGAACATAATGTAGGTTGGAAATGGTTGTCCTTCCACCATGTAAGCATTCTGAGGGTTTTTGTTGTTGGGATTTGGTAATGGTTGGGCTGGTAATTGATTTGGCTTCTGTTGAAATGGAAGCAAGAGTTGAGGATTTTGATTTTGTTGAGGAGGTTGCTTTTGTGGAAATGGTAATGAATGTTGTGGTTGTGGACTTTGTTGTTGGTTTTGTGGGGGACGATAACTCTGATAAGATGGAGGATATTGATAATATTGAGCAAATCTCCCATAAGGATTTTGTACCCCTTGTGCCCATGATTGAGATTGATACTGATTTTGAGGTTGAGGCCAAGGTTGTTTCCAAGAATTCCAATTTGGTGAGGGCTGAAAATTCATTGGATTTTTAAATCCTTGATTTTGTTGCCCTTACCAAGGTCTTCTTGAAACAAAGCAAAGAGTTTCTACAGAATTTGGAACTATTTCCTCTTGAAAGATAGCTTTAAGACCTGGGATTGAAGGACAATCCTTGGTCTCATGAATTTCCGAGCAAATCATACATGTTTCTACAACTTTTGCATCTAAGGGACATTCTCTTAGAGCATGTTTCTTTCTACATTTTGGGAAAAATATGGCTAAGGCATTAGCTTCTGTTTTCTGCTTATTTTTATTTTTAGGGTGTTTAGTTGTTCACTAAGGCTCCCTAGAATGTCAATTTTGAACTCATCAAGCATATTGCCAATTTCTGCCCTACTTATTGTCCCAATTGCAGATTTGTTTGCTCTAATAAGAGAAGGATCTCTAGGCCCTTTTCCAGTTTTAGATTTTCCTCTTGAGATGGACACATAGTTCTGCTATGTCACTTAATGGAAGTTGAGAGATGTATCCCTTCCCCATCATGTTTAAAATATCTATCCATTCATCCCTAATGGCTTTCAATAAAAATGCTTTCAAGGTTTCCTCATCTAAATTGTTCAGTTTTGCTCTCTTTAAGTTGTATTGAAACCTCTCAAGCAAATCCTCTAATTTCTTATCTTCTTTTTGCCTTATTTTGAATACCTCATCCTTATGATTGGTAGGCATACAATAATCCAAGTATATATCCAAAAATTCCTGCCTCATATCATTCCAAGTCCTAATAGATTGAGCAACTAATCTCATAAACCATTTTAGAGTAGCCCCTTTCAATGTTGAAGGGAACAATTTGAGTTTTTGAGTCTTTTAGATAGTCATAGGTTCGGCATCAGACTTCAAACTAAAATAGAAATGTTTCAGGATCCTCACTGCACAATCCATAAAAGTTTGGGAGGACAAATGGTGAAATGTGTTTCATTTTTGTATGGGTTTCCTCATCTACTATAGGGAATCCAAATGAGTTATCTCCTTCCCTATTTCCTCTACCTCCTCCATTGTTACCTCTACCTCCTCCATTATTTATTCTACCTTTGCCTCTATCTTCCTCTGCCATGATAGTTTCCTCAAAATCTTCTGGCTCTTCTATTAATGGCTAATGAGAGAGATTTTCTACCTCCTCTTCTTCTCTAGGTAATTCTACTTCTTCAACTGCAATAGGCTCCCCTATGGAGGTGAAGAAGGGTTCTTCTCCTAGGTCAGATTTAGTAGATGGAGCGGGAGAATCTTCGAATTCAGTCACTACCCCTTGAATTCCAGGAATCCTAAGGCTGGGAGTATGATTCTAGGATGGAGGTGTATCTTGTTTATTCCTTGAAGTAGTTGGAGTTGTAACAATCGAACTTTTTCCCTTAGCTATAAACCTTCCCCTAGAATCTCTTTCTCTATGCAAGTCATTTTTTTTTGTTTTTGGTGATTTTAATTGGGCTAATAATTCTTTTTTTGTTCCTCCAAATCACACTAGGTGCAAGAGGAGAGCATACTCAAGAAATTATTGGACTAATAATTCTTTTTCTGATCCTCCAGATCGCACTAGGTGCAAGAGGAGAGCATACTCAAGAAAGTATTAATTTTCCCTTCTTCTTTTTTTAAATGTAAGAGATAGGCTACCTAGTTACACTTCCCCAACAACAGCGCCAAAATTTTTAGTAAATTTAGTATGTCCTAAATTGCTACATAATTTATCAATTCGGGAGTCGTAAACTAATGAAGTGTAGTGCATTGTATGTGCTAGACAGCCCTTTTCTTACCTCACTGTTTTTAGTTTTATCTTATTTTGGGGTTTTGTTCTGTTGGTCTCCTAAAGTGGTTTAATGCAATGGAAATCCTAATCTGTTGTTAAAGCAAAAGTTTAAGAATACTTTTCGAAGATCAAGTGTGGGTGTAGAGTTGAAGACAAGGCTTATCCTCTTGCTTCTTGTGATAATTTCCAAACTTTTAACTTAGGAGATATTAAACATGTCATCTACAAAATCAGAACTTGAATGAGAGTGTGAATATGTAGCTATATAAACCAAACTAAAAATGAAGTATTGAAAATGAGATTACTATCTCTGTTGTTCATCCTAATTGCAAAATTGAAACCTAATAAATTGCTGCAACTTAAAACCAAAAAGTAAAGAAACAAGAAACTAATTATTAGTCAATGATTTCATCCATAATCATAGCATTTCACCAATTAACTTCTAAAACGGGGTTAAGCTAAAGGCTCCGGAAATATCATCATATGGCATGAAAGAAATGACATCTAAATTATCTAATTGCACACTAATGAAAGCAAAGCCAATTACTTCATCTATAATCACAATATTTCACCAATTAACTTCTAAAACGGGGTTAAGCTAAAGGCTCTGGAAATATCATCATATAGCATGAAAGCACTAACATATAAATTATCTGATTGCACACTAATGAAATAAAAGCCAATTACTTCATCTATAATCACAATATTTCGCCAATTAACTTTTAAAACGGGGTTAATCTAAAGGCTCCGGAAATATCATCATATAGCATGAAAGAAATGACATCTAAACTATCTTGAACAGTAAATAAATCTCACAAAGTAAAAGCATAAACAACTGAAATTGAAAACTGAGTTTCAGCAGAGGAAGTAAGTCTCAATAGCACCACTTGATGCAAAAGTTACACTAAGAAGCTTGAGCATAACCAGACTTAAAGACCTATTCTGAAGTGCACCTATCAGTGTTAGTAAGAAATGTGACAAGCTACAAAGACATGTACAAGGTTAGAATGATTAAGATCATAAGAAAAACATGAGAAATATACAATTCGAATGAGAGAAGATACATATGAAAACTATACAAAAACAAAAGAAAGACCTTAGCTACGCAGGGGCCCTCTGCACAGCTTTGGACTATCACACTGTTACTTCAAAACAAGCTCAAATAGCCATGTGAAAAATAGAGTTTTGTATTATGAAATAGAGTAATATGTCTCTCAGTTATATAACAGCAAAATAACACTATAACAACAATATTAAGAATGTCCTATTTGCGTTGCAAACACTTATATTTATAGGTAAAATGGATAATTGTGTCTCAGAGGAATTTCTTTAACGATAGACACGTGAACAGGTCAAAATCTGAGGATTCAGCCTCTTGGTTTCCATGACCAGTAAATCTATGCGAGGTGGATGTTGGATTGTGTTATGTAGATGGCATGTATGTGGAAAAAATGGATCCACGAGTTCAAGAATGGCTTCAGGCTTCTTTTACGTGCAGGAACAAAGTTCTAGTTGGCATAGAACTCTTCGTTGACCTCCCTTTGACCAGGACCTTTCCTTCTGAATCTGACTAAGTAAATAGGACCTCATCCATGTGCAGACAATTCCTGAGCTGCCCATGTGTCTCATTCCTCCTACTGAAACCTGTAACCTATAAAACAATGGAAATGGCTGCAAAATTGCCAGTTAACTGCGGAAAGTGACTACTTTCCATAGCTGATAAAAAAAACCTAGATCAAATAGCACACACAATGATATAATTTGGCAATCACTCAAATACACTCCTGAAATAAACATGTAACAAATTTTGATAGCTTAGGATGCACTGACATGGGAAAATAGAAGAGAAAGGGGTTAAGAAAATTCTTGGAAGAGAGGTAGTTTTGGGGCTCAATGGAAACCATTCGAGAAGGAACTTTGGTGGGATTTCATCTTTGATAAGCCTTTTCCTCCTCCTCCATTCCTGGATGTGATCCAAAAAGTGAGTTGCGGTGTCTTGCTGGAAGTTAGCCAAAAGTTCATTTTCGGCTTCATATCGGATATGCAACTAAAAATGGTTCAAAAAGACATTAGCCAAATCACAAAAAGAAGTATAAGTGCCCCCTGGCAACTCTATATACCATTTGGCCACATTTCTGGTTAGGGTGTGCTGAAATAACCTCAACCTAATCGAATCATCTATCAAGGAGTTGGATGAGCACCATAAGTGAAATGTGGTTACGTGGTCTCCTGGATCCTCACCACTCTTCCCTTCGAATTTTTGGATATTCGAGGGAAATTTAGTTGGCACCGGAGGCCAAGCCGGATTGTACCGAATCGGATCATTTGTCAATTTAGTTAAGTCTGGCAAGTTCAACGTGGCCAGAAAAGGGATTCGTGGCAGACCTTGGGAATTCCATCCAATGCAGGCAAGGCTCCCAAAGGTCTGAAAAGAATGACCTGGATTTTGAAAAACACCAGGTTGCCCAAAGTAACTTGTATAGCCTATTGAACCAAAAGGTGCCCCTTGTGGTCCAGCAAAATTTGGAGTTTGACCAACTCCTGCTGACAATCCTCTGTAACTAGTGAAATTACCCCCTAACGAAGTGCTAAAAGGAGCTCATAGCCCCTGATAAGGACTCCATGCGTTAGCAAAGGGTGGAATATTTTGAAACAAATTAACTGAAGAAAACAACACATTCCCTTGTTGGCCGAAATAAAACTGATTGCTAGATCCTATCCCACTAACCGTAGGGTTTGTCCAACTCTGGAATGGGTTATTACCTTGACCTGTAAAGGAAAAAGGCATTGACCCTACAGTTGGATTAGAGTGTGGTATATGACCAGTTCCAAATGGGAAACCCTAAAAAGAAGTCGATCCACTCATCATGGATGTGGAGGCAATCGATGGTATGTTCAAAGGAACTAAAGGAATTCTGTGAGATGGCATTCCATAAGGGATAAATCCAAAACTGGATGCAGTAGCCTAAGAACTTTTGCTCGTTGACGGAATGGAAGTAGACCCAAATATAGTCATGCTAGGAGTAATTTAGAAGGGATGGAAATAGTTCCTCCTCCTTGTACAGATATGGTAGTCTACACACTCTCAACACTAATCATAGATGCCATGCTTCCAGCAGTGGTCATCAAAGGAATAGATGGGTGTAAACCTGGGCTCGAAGGCTTATGAGTCGGGGTTCCGACATACAATAGAACTTCTTGATGATCAGGAGGAAGAGGAGAATTCGGAGCCGCAACCGACTCTGAAAACTCTTCAACTTCGATATTATATTTTGACTGAAAAAGTACTTGAGAAAGAACTGGTGTGTTCCTCTCTAACTCTCTACTGGTGCTAGGTCTATCTTGTGAATTAATGACCCCAAGCAGAGGATCAATCTTCGATGCACCTGCTACCACTGGTTGAAAACCACTGGCAAAATTTCTCCTACACCTTCTAGGAGAAGGCTTAGGACTCGTAGGTGATAGCCCATGAAGTCTCCTAGATTGTCAAGATGGTCGATTAGCCACTTTGAATTATTTAAAAGATCTACTTAAAGACTCAAAAAATTATAAATCTAGGCTGACTAGGAGAAAAGAACACTCCCTAAAAAGTCCCTAAAGTTATCAACAATCAAACAACTCTCGAGTATTTCTGCTCCAAGTGATTAGGACCGAACACCAAAATACAAGAAAGTTAATAACAAGGGCCTTCCCAAAATAGACGGGTAATTACGCCCCAGGCCTACTAGCGAAGTTATTAGAGGCAGTTACGCTGACCTCCGGAAAATAGCCTTTGCCTGTGTAAGCACCCAAGCTTTGCAAGGGTACCCTCTAGAAGTACTGTTGAACGTGATAAATCGTCAGCCTCAGGTGCCATGGGATTCCCCTCTGCAGCCACCTATGTGATCCCTAGGATAGGCAATTATTGTCACCAACTCGTATCAGAATTTGGGCATAATAGTCGTGAGGCGGGATCCGACAAGTAAGAGAGGGGGTATATCTCATCCTTATCTTCACTCTCCCTCATGCTTTACCCCCAGTTACAGAGCTTTCCCAGACTCTATAATTCTATTGGATTTCGTTCATTAATCAAACTTCTATGTTTTGTAATTTTGAGCAGCCTTGGAGAGTTAACTCTCCTCTCACCTAATCCAAGGCCCTAATAAACCTAAACTTGTTGGTGTATTCTGATGACAACATAAAATTTCTAATTTATTTTAATTAATCGCTTGATTTTATTGGTTGTTCTTTAAGTCAAGGGTAAAGATGGGAGTGAAGCCAATGATGTTTGTATGACACAATAGAAATCAATGAAAAACTAACTACATGAATGCAATCATTTTTTATTCAATGAAAAGAGATCTCTATATGGGTTCTTCAAAACTTCTACAAAGCAAAGTACTTTTTCTCTTCTTTTCTTGAAACACACTTCACACACCCAAAAACTAAAAGACTATGAATGCTTTAACAATGAAAACTACCCTAATTCAAGATATAATGGAGATGCAAGATCCTAAATAACACTCAAAAATAGAAAGCAATTGTTTATAACTAACAATGAGCCAACTTATGTACTGAAGAGGATACAAATTTTGAACACAAAATTCTCTCCAAACAAGAAGGACAAATTGTAAAAGATCGCAATTCACTTTCAACAACAAAAAGAAACCATAAACCAAACTTGGCAAAATAAAAACAAAAGCAATGTTTTCTGAGATCTTTTCTTTTTTAAAGAAGCAACCAAAACAACTTTTTGAAATCACCAAAATGCTACTAGAACTCAGAAGATCAAAAAAAGAGCACAAGGAATCTTTGCAAGTTACAAACTTGAAAATGAATGAAAACTTGAGCAAAAAGACTTCAACTTGTACAAAATGACCCAAATAGCAACAAAGAGTTTGACAAACTGACCAAGAAGCCAGGAAAGAAATACTTCCAAATTTGTCAAAAAGACTTTCAAAAAAGCAAGAAAAACTATGAGGACACAAAACAAAGGAGAGCAAAGCAAGTAGATTTGAAATCTAGGCTTGACACTAAAACTGAAAACAATCTCATGTTCTGGAGGACCAGAATAATCAAGAACTTTAGGACAAAGTCTTGTGTGCCAAAACACAAATTAAAAACTCACTAAAGAAGCAAACCTAGGCTAAATATTTTCAATGAGGAAGAGACTTTGAAACAGTAAGCTTGCAGAATAATTAAATTCTTTAGACAGCAATTAACCGCACAAAGACTGAAAAGACCAGGCAAAAAATCTATCTAGGCTGAAAGATTTGAAAAAACAATGCAAAAAATTGCATACGTGACTGTGTACAAACATAGAGGCGTGCACACATGCTCCTAACACAAGAAACTCGTGTATACGTGAGTTCACTTTACAGAAAAAAGTGTGTATACACGACTGTAAAAAAAGTAAAGAGTGTATACAAAGATTTGCAAGAAAAAATTAAAAAGCAAAGTCTAATTCAAAAGATCAAACTTGAGGCTTGGGACTCTAGTAGACCAAATAAGACTGTAGCCACAAGCAAACCAAAGATTGAGCCCTAGTTGAGAATAAATAACCCAAACCAGGAATAACAAGATTGTTATCCCCAGTAGAGTCACCAATTTTGTTTTGGGTGAAATCACCCTAGGGCTTTGGGTTAGAACACCAACAGAGTAGAAGAAAACTACAACAAGAAATACTCAAACAACTCAGGCAAGAAGCTTATATTATCAAGCTACATAAGAGTGACCGTACTTGGATTTCCTTCGTTTGAGTAGGTCTTGCAGGGTTCAAACCCTCTGCAACTCCCGATGTTCTTCAAACCTAAAAATCATTCAATTCAAACATACATAGCAATATAAAAGTAAAGCATATTCACAAAATTGACTTTATATCATATAAACAAATGATTGATCATACATCAAAACGACATTCATATATGAATTAAAACATAATTTGATGCATAGATATAGTTAATTTCATAAACAAGACAACATTTCTTTTATTTTAGTAAGCTATAAATAACATGGAGAGAATTCACCTGAGCCTTTCTGTGGCTCCAAGAAGAACCGTCCTCCAGGTTCATCCTATCCCAGCTTTCAACAATCTTCTTCCATCACAAACACCATGATATCTCAAGCAAAAGGAAGGATATCTATAATCAAGGAAACAAGGGTTTCCTGAAGCTTGGTGAAGTGCATGAGGCACAGGGATTCATCAGACTCAATTAGGGATAATCTCAGTTTAATAACTCTATCTCTTCTCCTTTTAAGGCCTTCCCATAGAGGTTTATTTATACATCTCCCAATTAGTTTTCTAGTTGGGAAATAGTTGGGAAACAGTTGGGACATGGGAAATAGGAGGTAATCAACAGGTAAAACATATGAACTCCGCCCAAAATTAAGGAAATCTAATTTTTTAAGTGTTTTAATACATATACACGGGTTGGGTATTGACTGACCCACGTGTACATGCTTTTAGCTCAAGGCAAAGTAGCGTACAAGGAATAAAACACTGTTTTTTATATATTTGGACCAAGTCTGGATCTGGAGGGAGGGGTTGCCCTAAGCTATAAAAAAAGCATCATATATACCAAGTGTGGTAATTGGTGCTATAACAATGACCATTTGGCCAAATGGACTGAAGTGTATGGAGAGAAGCCTCAGTCGGAGTGGGTAGATATGTTTTTCCATACTTTGGATTTTATACCAATGAATTGATACTTGGAGACGGAACTCTGCCATGGCACTGAAGAGTGCAATGTTTTGTGCCAAGGATTTTTTATGACATCCATCTTTGAGGATGGGTTTGAATGTATCGATGAAGCATTGCAAGAGGTTAAGACAACAGTCTTCAGGATACCGCAAGATCCTCTAGATTTTATTCAACGTAATTGGACTACCTAGCTGAGCCACGCGTTAGAGTGCTACAATGTAATAGCGGAAGACGAAGACAAATACCTGAGGAAGATTAATATTCCAGAGACTAAAGGTCACCGTGAAGTTGAGGCACTGCAACTAGAGAACCCAGACATAACCGAGCCACTCAAAACTAGACAGGTGAACATTGGCACGGATGCAGAACCGAAGTTTGTAAAGATTGGGGACTATTGGGATGACGCAACAGTAGATAAGGTCATTGAATTACTCCGTGAATATATAGATATGTTCCCCACAAAGTTTTCAAATCTAAAAGGAATATAGGAGACTTGGGTGTCATGAAGATCACACTAAAACTGGACACAAAGCTAGTTAAGCAAAGACCTTACCGCCTCAATCCAAAGTATAAAGAAAGGGTCCATTTGGCGTTGGATAAAATGCTTGTAGCAAGTATCAGTGAACCAGTCGAGTCTAATTGGGTAAGCCCAATGGTAGTTTAGGACAAGAAATAGAAGGATGAGATATGGCTATGCGTAGATCTCTGGAAGTTGAATGACACCTGTGTGCATGATCCCTTCCCAACCGTTCACAAATGAGGTGCTGGATAATGTTGGTGGCCAAGAAGCATATTCGTTTACTGACGGGTTCTCAAGGAACCGTCAAATCAAGATCATGCTAGAGGATAGGAGTAATATGACCTTCACAACTAAATGGGGATACTTCCAATATACTATGATGCCTTTTGGGATGAAGAAAGCACTGGCGATCTTCTCATGCGTAATTATCACAGCGTTCAAAGATTTCATTCACAAATTTCTAGAGATATACTTTGAAGATTGGACAATCCTTGGACTAGTAAAGTGCCACGTAGCAAGTGTGTGCTTGATGCTAGATACATGCCGGAGGTACCAAATCGCACTCAATCTGAAGAAATGTTTGTTCTGCATCCTTTTTGGGATCTTTTTGTGTCACATGGTATGTAGACAAGGCTTGATGATAGACCCCTCGAATATCGTGGTTATAATCAATTTGGAGGCACCAAGAAGTGTGAAACAATTATGTGCAATGCTGGGGCATACAGGGTACTATAGGAATTTCATTAAAACCTATGTCCATATCATCGCGTCGTTGGACAAACTGTTAAAAAAGGATGCTACATTCTACTAGAACTATTGGAAATAATACTGAGAGGGGGGGTGAATCAGTATTATCAGATCAATAATTTAATTTTTCAAATAGATTTGTACACACTACTTCAGCTAAGTGAACTAGTTTGTATACACGACTGTACTTAAAGAAACCAACGTATATGCAGAGAACTTTTGATTTACCCAATTTATCATGCATTGAACTTTAACCAGTATATCAGAGATTTATTAGACAGTGCAGTAAAAGCAGAATAAAGCATCACACATAAGCAACACAGATGAATGCCAAGATATAAGGTGGAAACCCAATGTGGGTGAAAACCACCTGTTGTTGTCGTCTCTGTCTTTTTTTAATAATAAGAAAATATGTTTACAATTTTGTACTGGTGTAGACTTATATCAGTACGGAGCCTTCTACCTGCAGAAGGTTACAACCTTCCCTCATTCTCCAGCTTCTATTGGAAGGGTGCTACAACCCCCTAACTCTTGTACTAACCGATATGTTTACTAATGCGTAGGCTATGACTTACAGAAGGCTACAACCTTCTTTCTTCCTCCAAGGACCACATTTCATAAATTTTCAGACTGGATCCATCAACAACATCATAATTGTTTTTTGAAGCATCAAATACATCTTCATCAACCAATCACTTTCTGAACCAACCACAACCAAATCAATCAATCACTTTGACAACCCATCAATCTAATCATTTAGAATACTATCACTAGAATACAGTAACCAGAACCCAAACCAGAACCCAAAACTCTACAACAGCAAATAGAAACAACTGAAACATACTTTATAAGGTATACGCTACTTCCATGTGTCGAACCTGCATGTATACATGCTTTTCTCAAAGCCAACCAGCGTATACATCTACAAATAATAATTCACAATTCTGCAGCTATTCCAGACTTCAGTTATACCCAGATCATAATATTTACATAACAACACATGCGTCAGTATTCGGATCTAGAATAAACATAATCAAACCATATAAAGATAATTCATTTCAAGCCTTAAGATCTCAATCCATCATTAGATCTTATCCTCCATCAACCGCTAAGGTTCATCCCTGGTTCAAATCAAGCATAGCACCATAAGCCAATAACCTGCATACTAGATCTCACACTTCATCAGATTTGATACTTGCACACCTGGCCTAATGATCTTCTCCTCCTTTTATAGTTTTAGGCCTTTCTCAATACCATGGACCAAAACCACTTAGGACCAATACCTTGGACCAAATACCTAGGGTCAATACCTCGGACCAGATACCTTGGACCAATACCATGGATCAAAATACCATGGACCAAATACCTTGGACCAAAAACTTAGTTTTCCAAGATATACGTGTTTTTCCTTCTGTGAAAGTGTGTGTTTACGTATACGCTACTGGTGTTCATTGAATCTATGTGTATACACACCTTGGTCAAGGTGAACCTACGTATACCTCTCTTTCTTCATTCTTTGTAGTCTAATCTGTAATTCTTTTTTGTTAACCTTCTGTACTGTGATCTTTCATCTGAGTGAGTTGCCATCAAGGACAACACCTGTATCATAATGCCAACAATCTCCCCCTTTGGAATTGATGGCAACAACAGCACCAAGTCACTCTCCCCCTTTGACATCAAGGGAAAAGGGTCATGCTTCCCCTGATTACATGTTGAATTCTCTGACATGCTAAAATGTATTGATTGAGCTCCCATGATTGAGTCCATGCTCCCCCCAAGCACTAGCAAAGTCCGCAAGAATATTTTCTAAAAGAATAACATGACTCTATAAATCAACTATGTGAGGGTGACCTTCCTATCACCAATGACTCAGACATCCATCTCACAACCAAGTGGGGATATACCAAATTTGACTCATCCACCCAACCAAGTGGGGATATACCAATTGTTTATACATGAAAAAAATAAGAAATATTACATCATCCATCCCATGCATAGTGGGGTTACAAATTAGGTCATTTCATGACCTTTACATTAAATTATATACATGACATTTATAATAAGGACAACCAATCTAAACAAGACCATGATAGTCATCGGCAACTCTCATACACCATATATGATCTGCACCATCAGTAACATCAGGATCAACAGCCTATATATTTCCATCATCAAAAGAGTCACTTGAATCAAAACAATTATGTGGATCTGTACCAAGACATTCTAAGATAATGCCAACAATGCATTATTATAAGCATATGTTCCCCCTGAACCTGTGCCATATGTTCACTGTCAGATCTAATTATTGCATATATCAGTAAGAAATATCGAGGCATCATCATCAACCAGATATACATCAAGTTATCAACAACTTATGAGGACCAACATATTTCCACATGTTATCAGCAGATTGTAACCATCAACAAACAGAGCAGATAATTGACAGAACCATATCAGGCCCCTTTTTCTTGAGTCGGGCCCACTTCTTTTCTTCAAACCAACATATATGCGATTGTGCCCACAAAAACCCACGTATGTACGCAACTACACTTCATGGAACTCGCGTATAACAACCTTTCTCTGAAAAATAGGATTTAACAACAGGATGATGCAGCAACTACTCCCATCTTTTGTCTGAGATACTCAAATGTCTCTTTGGGCAGTGGTTTAGTGAAAATATCAGCAACTTGTTCTTTGGAGGGAACATACTCCAATTTGACCTTTTGTTCAAGCACTTGTTCACATAGAAAATTATATTTGATGGGTATGTGCTTGGTCTTGGAGTGCATGACTGGATTCTTTGAAATACTAATGGCACTTGTATTATCACATAGAATGGATATGGGTGGAGTACATGTGATCTAAATGTCTTGCAAGGTTTGCATCATCCAAATTAGTTGTGTGTAGCAAGATGCAGTAGCCACATATTCTGCTTCAGATGTAGATAATGCAATTGAACTTTGTTTCTTGTTGAACCAAGACACTAACCTGGAACCCATATAAAATGCACCACCACTAGTGATTTTTCTGTCATCAACACTTCTTGCCCAATCTGCATCTGTATATGCATGAAGAGTAAGATTTGTATCTCTAGGATACCATAAACCAAAGTTTTGTGTTCCTTGAAGATATTTGAAAATCCTTTTGACTGCCTGAAGGTGTGAGTCCTTTGATTTGCTTGGAATCTTCCAACTATTCCTATTGCATGCATTATGTCAGGTCGGGTACCTGTTAGATAAAGCATATTACCAATCATGGATATGTAATTTGGTTGATGTATTGTTGTTGATTCATCATTTGAGCTGAGACTGCATCCTGTTACCATTGGGGTACATACTCGTTTAGAATCTTCCATGCTGTACTTTTTCAAGATCTGTTTGAGATATTTGGTTTGTGAAAGAAAAATACCATCTTTATTTTGTTGAACTTGTAGACTAAGAAAATATGGAAGCTTACCAAGCAAGGTCATTTCAAATTATTACTGCATTACTGAAGCAAAATTCTGACTCATGGATTCTTCATTGCTACCAAAAATGATATCATCAACATAAACAACAATTATTAGCAATTTATCAGTGTCAATCTTTGTATATAGATTGCTATCTGCTGACCCCTTTGAAAAACCCTGTTGGTGGATATATTTGTCAAGACAGTAATACTAGACCCTTGGAGCCTGTTTTAGACCATAGAGAGCCTTTATGAGTCTGCATACAAGTTTTGCATCATTTCCAAGAATGAATCCTTCTAGTTGTTCCATATAGACTTCTTCTTCTACATCTCCATTAAGGAAGGAAGATTTTACATCCATTTGGTATACTTTGAATTTTGAAAACTAAAAAGAGAAAAAAACATCCTTGTGGATTCAATTCTAGCAACAGGTGCAAAAGTTTCTTCAAAATCTATACCTTCTTTTTTAGCATATCCTTTACAAACAAGTCTGGCCTTGTTTCTAATAACTTCTCCATTTTCATTCAACTTGTTTTTGAATATCCATTTAGTTCCTATGATATTCTTATCATGAGGTCTAGGAACTAATTCCCGAGTATTATTCTTTTCAATTTGCTCAAGTTCTTCATTCATGGCCTTGACCCAACATTCATATTTTCATGCTTCATTTGCATTTTGAGGTTCATTGGAGGATAGTAATGCTAGATAGCTTGAGGTTTTTGTAATAGTTCTTCTTGGCTGTACACCTGCCTCTTTTTCCCCTAAATTATGAGTTTCTGGATGATTTTTCTGAACATACCTGGACAAGGTCTTTTCTTCTACCATTATATCTTCTTATGGTGCTTCATTGTTTTCTTCTTCAGAATCATTGTGATTTTATGTGGGAAAATAATCCCCATCTTCTTCATTGTCATAATCTTTGGTTTTTATTTGTTTTGGATTTTTGCATGCTTCATCAACTACAACATCAATACTTTCAACAATTTTCCCAAGTCTTTTATTATAACATTTATATCCTTTACTTTGGGAAGAGTAACCAAGAAGAATACCTTCATCTACTCTGGGCTCAAACTTACCAAGTTTTTCATCAGTCCTTTTGATATAGCATTTTCTTCCAAAAACTTTACAGTATTTTATAGTAGGAGTCTTACCATACGAAAGTTCATGCGCAGTTTGAGTGTTGTTTACCCGAACATTTGCTTGGTTGAGAATAGTTACGGTAGTGAATGCAGCTTCACCCGAGAAGGTTGCAAGAGTTCCAGATTCATCTAGCATAGCTCGAGCCATTTGTTGAATAGTTCTGTTTATTCTTTCTACCACTCCATTTTGCTAAGGAGTCCTTGTGATGGAGAAATGCCTTTTTATTCCATGTTGTTCACAAAAGTCAAAGAATTCATCTAATGTAAATTCCCCTCCTCGATCAGATCTGAGGCATTTGATTTTGCGATCTAATTCATTTTCAACCAAAGATTTGAAGGCTTTGAATTTTTCAAATGCTTCATCTTTATGCTTTAGAAGACCTATCCAACACATTCTGTAAAAATCATCAATGAACAATATAAAGTATTCTTCTCCACGAGGTGACTTTTTCCTTTATGATCCACATAAATCAGTATGAACAAGTTCAACAGGCTTACTAGCTGACCCTTATTTTTCAATGAAGTGAGATCTGGTTTGCTTACCAAATTGACATGGTTTTCATGTTGTATTTTTAGGAATGTTGATATCTGGAAGATCACAAACAACCTAGAATCTGCATGCTTTTCTTATTTGAGAAAATATTAGATGTCCCAATCTTTTGTGCCATAGCCATTTTTCATAATTTTTGCTTAGATAACACTGTTGTTGTCCTCCCTTGAGTATGTATAAGTTGTTTGGAGTTCTTGTACATTTGATCACGGTTTCTCCTGTATCAAGCTCACGAACAACACAGCCATTTGATTGAAACAGCACTTCATTTCCTTGATCACACATTTGACTGACACTCAACAGGTTATGCTTTAGACCATCTACATACATAACATTCCCAGTATTAACCTTTTTCTTTCAAGAAAATGGAGCCTTTACCTTTTATGACAGTAGGAGTGTCATTTCCAAATGAGACATTCTTTTCTTTTTCGAAGGCATTATATGAGTGAAGTTTTTCTTTGTCACCTGTCATGTGTTTTGAGCATCCACTGTCGAGGTAACACTGATTTTCTTTTCCTTCTACATACAAGGCTATACCACATCATTCTGTTTTAGGTTCTTTCCTTCTCCATATTTTGGGATTTAATGGAGTTTGCTCCTTTTGAGATATTTGCTGAAATTTACTTCTGCATTCAGATTCTTCATGGCCAAAGTTATTACAGATTCAGCATTCTATTTCATTTCAAGAAGAGAAAAGTTATTATAGGAAATTTTCTTGATCCCTGTCACATTCCTTTAATTTCGTGCTTCTCTAATCATGATGGTTTTGTAAGCAACACATTGAGCAGCTTTATTTCCAAAATTATGACATGAGAGGCATTGACCATTAAAGAAGTTCCTGTGATTATCAAATCTATTGACCTGGTGATTGTAGTTTCTATTGATATTCATCTTTGAAGCAAATTGAGAATGATTTACCTGAGGTTGTTGTGGCTTTTGTTCATCCTTGAAGCAAACTGAGCCTAATTTACTTGGTGATCTGCTTTATGCCTTCGCTGGCGATTGTCATATTGTTCATTGTTCTTTGTTGCATCAAGATAGCTTTTAGTGGAGGTTGACGACTTCTGTGATTGAGATGCTTATTTAGTATATCCAAGACCTGTCTTTATCAGAGGAGAACACTGCACTTTGATAATTTCATTTAAGGTTTCTGATCCTTTAGCAAATCTAAGATTGAGAGATTTTATTTTCTCAAGATCCTTTCTTAGACCCACAATTTCACATTCTAGTTTTTCATTGTGTTTTTCTCTTTCAACAAGTTGGTATTTCAAGGTATCTATAATCATATTCTTTTCTTCTAAACAAATTTTGAGTTTAGAGATTTCTTCATGAAGGTCATATTCCTCTAAAGCATCCCAAAAATTATCATCTTCATAAGCCATTAGAAGTCTATAGTCATTATTATTTTCATCTTCATCACTATTTGATAAACCATCACTATCTTCATGAGTATAGTAACTCTTTTTACTTACACTTTGTGTTCTATTCCATTTTGCAGATTCCTTCCCTTTATCATATTTATCTTTATGAGGACATTTGGAAGCATAATGAACGACTCTACCACAGGCAAAACATTTGAAAGTTAGTTTACCTCTAAATATTCGGGAACCCCGTTAAAGCTTCTTGACAAAGTTTACTTCATCTTCTTCTTCTTAAATATGTCCTGATTCATTGAGTTTTTCCTTTCCTTTTGTTGAAGCTTTAAATGTGACTTCTCTCATATCGAATGGGCCTCCTTTTCTCATCTCAAAGGCAGTTAAGATTCCGTGAAGTTGTGTCATAATGATAGTCTGTAGATCCTGTTTTTCTTCTATGGTAGATACTTTTGATTCAAATTTAGCAGACAAGGATATTAAAACTTTCTCAACTAAGGTAACTTCCTTTATCTCTTGACCCAGATTATTCATGCAATTAACAACTGTTAGGATATTCCGACACAGAGGAATAGTTAAGTTCAACTTGGTCTAGTATAGAGTTAAGTATAGAGTTAGGTAAAGTGTGTTTCTTTACCGTTGTACATTTTGTAACTTACAATCCGACGGTCACGATATGTAGTGATCCGACGGTTCATTCTCTCCTCGGTATTACCGACACATGATCCGTGGCTTGACACCCGATTGGTCCATGAATTCTATTTAAAGCGCATGGAGGGTCATTTGTAGGTTAACCGTGCATGAGAGAAGCTTATGTAAATTTTCATTCTTTATTAATAAATTGCCTGTAGTAGCCACGTTGGAGCAGGCCGTGGACTGTTTCCCTCTCTGAGGGTTTTAACCACGTCAAAATACTGGTGTATTGATCAGTGATCTGTTTGTGAGCGGTGTCCTTCTGGTGTTCTGTCTGAGGAACTTACCCTGTAAATTCCTACATGGTATCAGAGCTTGGACCCAGGTTCGATTCCCCCGAGCTGCGTTTAAGGGGAGGTGTCGGAAGAATCACCGCACCTCTATAGAATCCGTAATTTCCACCCTGGGGATCCTAGTTACTGGCTTGTAATGTTTACCAACACCTGCGGGTTCCACCCTGGGGATCCTAGTTACTGGCTTGTAATGTTTACCAAAACCTGCAGGTTTTGGTGTAACGGCAAACCTCCACATGGTATCAGAGCAGCAAACACATTGAACTTCACATGCACTTCATCAGAAAGCTCATTCATGACCATGTTCTTGAAGTGCAAGATTGTTCAACAGATGATCAGGTTGCAGACATCTTCACAAAGGCTCTCATAGAGGCGAAGTTCACTAAAATTCGATATATGCTTGGAGTTCAGGAAGTTGCCACTAAGGGGGGATAGACTCTAGTGCCTCCTTCCTTCTCCTATTGTGTCATATTTGTAAATCCTTCAATCCTATCCCAATTCAAGACCCTTAGATATCTCTTGGAAGGTGTTAAGGTTAAGAAAACAGATAGTAACCTTATTTATTCCATCCTTACTAAGTTGGGACCAGCCTACTCTGTATTTGTTTCCACCTTCCATTCTACAAGGGAAGCTTTCACTTGTCAAGGAAAAGACTACAAGGCCCCTTCCTTTGACTCTTTTTGTGATTCTTTAATAAGAGAACAAGAAAAACTCTTACACCTTGGTCTTCTTAATCTTGGAAACTCTTTCAAGAAAGCGTTAGCCGCCCAGCAGCAACCAAATTTAAAGAATCCTAAGAAGTCATATCCCAAAAAGAATGGTCCTAAACCAAACAAGGGTCCTAAGCAAACTCGGCCTCAAAATGAAAGATCATTTCAGCAAAATGATAAGACCAATAAAAACAAATGGAAGAAGACTGATAGACATTGTAACTTTTGTAATCGAGATGGCCACTTAGGATCTAAATGCTTTAAGAAGATGGAAGCCTTGGAAGCCGCAATGAAGAAACATAACATCCATGTGGAGCATTCTTCTACTTCAACTTCAACTTCATCTTCAGGAAGGGCACTTTCTGCATGTCGTTGTCAATCATCTCAGTCTGGTTATGCATTAAATGTATCTTCTTCTTCTCATTCTCATGAGTGGCTCATTGATTCTGGAGCCTCCTATCACATGGCCAAAAACAAAGCCATGTTTTCTTCTTTAAATGATTGTAACACCAAAAATACATATGTTGGTGATGATAGATCTCTTAATGTTTTAGGGACTGGAACTGTTCATCTAGACAATGGTCAGTTTAATGATGTATTATGTGTTCCAACCTTATCCAGAACCTTCTATCTGTATATCAGATAACTCATTCAGGTGAAGGTAAAATTGTTGAATTTTCACCTCATGATGTTGTAATCAAGGATCTAAGAGATCCTAAACAGATTCTAGCTACTGGTATTGCTGATGATTCCACAAGGTTGTAAAAGTTTCACAACTTTGGGTCATCAAATCTTCCTTCAGTATTTGTTGCTCATAATGATGAAGTGAGCAAACTTTGGCATGAGCGATTTGGTCACTTAAACTATCGCTCCCTTCAGCATCTATGTAAAGAAATATGGTGACAGGTCTTCCTATGGTATCTTGCAGAGATGGTGTTTGTTCCGGATGTGTACTCGGAAAACATCATCGGGACAGTTTTGAAAAACGTGCCTCTTGGCACGCCTCAGCCCCTTTACAGCTTGTTCACAGTGATTTGTGTGGTCCACTTCCTGTTGCTTCATTCTCTGGCTGCAAGTATTTCTTAACTTTCATTGATGATTTCTCCAGACGCACTTGGGTATACTTCTTAAAACTCAAGAGCGAAGTATTTAACACATTTTTGGCCTTCAAAGCCTTTGTTGAAAAACAATCTGGACATCAAATTCTTAAGCTAAGAACTGATAATGGTGGAGAATATGTTAAAAACACATTCATCAACTTTTGCACCGAAAATGGAATTCAAATGCAACACACTGTTCCATACACTCCACAACAAAATGGTGTAGCTGAAAGGAAAAATCGCACCTTTAAGGAAATGGCTAATTGTATGCTGCAATCTAAAGGACTCAGTCTTAGTTTTTGGGCCGAAGCAATTAATTGTGCAAATTATATAATAAATCGCACTCCTACTAAGGTTCTAAAGAATATCACTCCAGAAGAAGCTTGGAGTTCCATTAAACCAGATGTAAGTCACTTTCGTATGTTTGGAAGTGAAGCATGGGCCCATATTCCAGAAGAAAAGCATAAAGCTTTAGAACCTAAGAGTGAGAAATGTACTTTTGTTGGATATTCTGAAGATGTAAAAGGTTATAGACTTATTCCATTTAAGTCCAAAAATGTTATCATTAGAAGAGATGTAAAATTTGATGAAAATAAATCGGCCTGCGAGCCTAGTCCGGCGGATGTGCCACCTCTTCCTATCTCTTCTACTTTTGAAAACATTTCTTCTTCAGATGATGAAAGTGAGGATGACAATCCTCCCCCACCTTCTCAGGATCCTCAACCTCCTAGATGGGTCCGTGCTACTCGGGATGCAGCAAGGTGATCTTGCCAGTGACCCTACAGATCAGTGACGTACACGTTCTCAGTTTGAAAGAGCCTCTTCTTTACTGGCTCAAGCTCCAGTAAATCATATGATCCTGACACTTTTGCAGAAGCTTCAGGCCATCCACATTGGGAAGCAGCTATGAATGAAGAATATCATTCATAGTTGGCAAATGATACATGGGATCTTGTTCCTCTACCAAAAGGGACGCAAACTTGTTAGATGTAAATGGGTTTACAGAACCAAGTATGGACCAGATGGGAAAGTTGATAAACATAAAGCTCGTCTTGTTGCTAAGGCCTTTTCACAGGTTGAAGGCATTGACTACACTGAAACCTTCTCCCCTGTTGCCAAAATGAACTCTATCCGCCTTGTTCTTTCCCTTGCTGCCTCTTTAAATGGGAAGTCCATCAGATGGATGTTAAATCTGCCTTCTTGCATGGGGACTTGCATGAAGAAATCTATATGGAACAACCCATTGGCTTCATCCAAACAGACCCCAGCCTTGTATGTCGACTTAAGAAATCTCTTTATGGTCTCAAGCAAGCTCCTCGGGCTTGGTATGCCAAAATGGATA